>LOJH01010761.1:0-11512 GCA_001685095.1 Ellobius talpinus
GCCTGGGCCGCCTGGGCCACTCTTGCTTAGTGCTCTTCACACGGACCCTGCGCCGTCCAGCTTTGGGGCTCGTCCTCCTCCCCCAAGACACTAATTCCCCCGCCTCGACCCGAGATTACCCTGGCTATTTCGGACCGAGGATTAAGGAGCCGCCAAGGAGGCACAGCCCCGCCGCCCCGGCCCCTGGCATCCCGGGAGTTCCAGCCTGCAGCAGCTTCGCTGCCTCTGGGTGCTGGTGCCGAAGCCCTGCTGGCAATCTTCGGTGCCCATCTGGGCGCGGCTCGGGCTCCAGGCTAGGGGCTTAGGTGACGTTGGGGTGGGATTGCCGCGTTTGCTGTGAGCTCTCTGCCCACCCCTTCTGCGGCAGCCTTTGGAACTGTCAGGGGTCGACTAGAAAAAGTGCTATGTGGTCAGTAGTTCTAGAACAAGCGACCCGAGAGACTTAGGGCATGCAGTGCTAGAGCAGGGAGTTCTTCTGGCCCCAGATAGGGGCTCTAATTCCCTGGAGTGAGATGAGAATCCAGGCACTGGAGACGGCGTTTCCTCTACCCCAGGTCGGACTGTGTCCTGCTGTGGACATTGGACAGAAAGCCTGCTACAGTCTGCTTGGAGCACTAGTTGTAGGCATTTATGGAAGGGTTGGTCCACTCTTTGAAAGAGGAGAGTTGTGTGTGGGGTGAGTGGGGTCCGAAGAGGCAGAGTGTGGCTGGATTCTGTGGCTCCTTAGGGGGCAGTTTGAGATGTTATACCCATCTCTTCTTTCAGTTCATCTGGGAGGTAGGGGATTTGTGACTAGCACCTAACTGATGTCACTGACACAGAGCCTTCTTGCCTCTCCAGAGCACAGAGAGGAAGGGAGCTCTTAACTCTGAGGCTTTCCATTAGTTCCTTTCCCTGAAGCTGTGGGTCAGCTCATGTTAGATGCAAGGATGGAGAGCAAAGTCTGGGCTGCTGAAATGAAGTCCCCCACATCGTAGTGAGGTGGCACCAGGGCAGGGACACACATTCCTGTTTTGATAGGGAACAGTGACACACGTTGACCGACTGATGCCTCACAACACTATCCCGGAAGCTATTGTCCTTATTTTCCTTCAAAGTCACCTCTACTGACCAAGTGGAGTATGTAGACAGGAGAACTCAGAGGCAGAGGTTTCTCCTGCCTTGAGAAATCTCCATTTTCAATCCAGACAGTGGTCTTGGCTGAGGAGGTCAAGGGATGCAAACGCTGAAATTTTATTTCAGAAGCTTCCAGCTTTGAGACTATCTGGCGTTTCCCCTACTAGAGGCTCAGACAAAACCTGTGTCACCTTAAAAAAGTATAGTGTCACTTTTAAGGAAAGCAAGAGGCAACACAGTTCTTGCTCTCTGTTCTAGGTCCAAGGCAGCTTGCAAACTTGAATATGCACATGAGGAGCCTGGACTTCTTTGCTGATTGTGGGTTCTCTGACCCAGCAAGTCTTGGGCAGGCTGGAGAAAATACTTCTATCACAAGCTCTGGGACCTACTTCTCTCACAAGCTCTGGGACATTGTATGTTGCTGGCATGTAGATCCCATGATAATGAGCGAATGTCTGAGGAATGGGGATAGGAAAAAGGAACAGGAGGTTTCCTTCAAGACAGCATTCTAGCCCTGTTTTCCTGCCTGAAACTCCTTTCTTAGCCTTTTGGGGAAAGAGATGCCAATTCTTTCCTCTTCTGGCAGGAGATACCCCATATCCTCTAGTTCAACTGTTGTGTGCTTATGACCCATATCAGGGGTTCTGTGAATAAAGTGATGGATGTGAAGGAGTGTGTGATGACTAATGCCCCCCAAGAGCTTTTATTAAGTACCCGTTGTATGCAGAACCATAAGAGATAGTATTGAGAGATATGGGAAGAACCACAGGAAAGAAGAGAGAAATAATGCTGTATAAAGAAAATAATGTGGGTAGATGAGCTTGGGACTAAGACCCAGCTCTGCACATCCCGGCTGGTGACTGTGGGACAGGTCATACCACCTTTCTCCACATCAGCTTTCCTTAAATGCACACAAAGCAGGAATCAGCCTAACTGCCTTCCATTGTTTTTCCCTAAGGTAACAAGGAGAGGAAGTGGGTGCCCTGTAGGTACTTCATGCAGGCTACATTCTTCCCATGTCTGCAAGTTTTTCATTTCTTTAGATCAGCTGAGCCCAGGCAGGAGGTGGAAACTTAAAGGCTAGGTACAGGAGATGTCAAATGGGGACTATAGAACTGTGGGGAAGGATTGCTGAAGTTGGCAATCGTTATTGAGCTTGAGTTCCCAGAGGTGACAGAGAAGTACAAGATGACAGTTTTGGAGAAATGGAATTGGGGGACTGGGCTCTATTACTCCCTATCTTTGGGCATTGGTGATGCCATTCCCAGACTTTCCTGTCCGCATAGAGTGACCCTTATAAGACAGGGTCTGAGCCAGGCAGTGGTGGTGCACGCCTTTAATCCCAGCACTCAGGAGGCAGAGGCAGGCAGATCTCTGTGAGTTCGAGGCCAGCCTGGTCTACAAGGGCTCCAAAGCTATAGAGAAACCCTGTCTCAAAAAAAAAAAACCCAAAAAGGGGGTCTGCTAAGCATGCTGGCTGAACAAGAACTGACTGACCCTTTTTAAGTAGTTGCTAGCCACTAGAGCATTCGTTAGAAGCTCCCTGCTCACTACATAGATAGCTTCAGTGGTCCATTGCTTGCCCTGAGATAAGAGTGAGCTTGATAATCACCTCACCAGGTCCAAGATGCCTAGACATTCTAGAAGCTTTCAATCCCAGGAACCCTTAAGTTCTTTTTCAGAGGGCTTTCTTGTGTTTCTTGACCACTAGGCCATCACTGATTCCCAGCACTAGAGGAGAAGATTAAAACAGGGAAGAAATCCAGTCATTCATTCATGGTGCCTTTGCTAGCCTGGGAGTTGTGTCTGTTGTTATTGATGTTGATTTTCCCCCGGCATCAGCACTCATATGCAATGTTCAGTCAGCTATATTCTAATGATCCACATCTAGAGCCACAATCCCCTCACTAGAGTTTGGGTACCTAGTGGGTGTTCAGAGTATATTGTTTGAATGGGTGAGAGCTTGGGAGGAAAAGGGTGATTGGAACCCATCATGTAGCAGGTACTGATGAGTGTATTGAACCAAGATTAGGAGCACATGGCGATATTCCCTAAGGCTTTGCTGTGTGCTCACACGTCATCATGCCTATCAGGCAGAGACAGTTGCAGCTCCCATGGTACTGTTGTGAGACCTAGGCTCTGAGTGATCACATGTCTCATTTAAGCTCTACCATCTTGTTGTAAGGCAGTGTTGGATCTCACACTGTCTGAGTCCTGATTTTGCTCACCTACTGCCTGCCTTTCAGACTGTGGAATGATAAGACCAGCTCTCAGGATTCTTTTTGGCTCCTGGCTATTGCTTGAGGGAGACCAGCATGGGTAGATTCCTTCTGCCCTTTGGAATCTCAGTCACCAAGGCAGAGTTTTTGGTGGTGGTTGTATAAGGGGCAAGGATGGAAGAAGGTGACCCCGTTTTAGCCTTTGATCCTCTGAATTTTCTTGGCAGAAGGAAACATCACCCTTAAGTGGCTGGGAAGAGACCCAGTGGAGCTGCCTCTTCCACCTTCTCATCTCCGGCCCTCAAGGGCTGTCACATCACACATCACTCCAAGAGGACGTTTTCTGAAGCTCTGAATTGGTGACTCACTCTGGGGGAGGTTTTCAGTGGCATTCAGTGTCTGTTGACTTACCAAACAATGTGCTCTTCCTGGGCTTGTGGTGACATTAACCATGATGATGGTGCTTCATTTCAGGGGCATGCTCAAGGGTGGCCATGGGAGAGGGGGCGGCAAGGGAAAACTGTATTGTCCTAATTGGCAACAGGCAGATGACACAGCCCTACTTAGGATGGTCCTGGCAAGGAGACTTTGAGTTATGTTATTCCTCAAAGTGAAATAGTACCAAAGCTGGGTTCTAGGGGCCCTGGAGCAGAGTGCTCTTATGTGCAGATTCCTGTCTCCCTTTGAGCAAAGACTAGGAGCCTGGGAGAGGCTGGGAGAGCCTTTTTCTCCTCTTCTGTGACTGTGCCTAAGAAACTGGTGGCAGGAGACACTGTGCTTGTGTTTCTATTAAATAATATTCTTGTTCTCCCAGCTGAGATAAAGCCTGTATCCAATGCTGGGAAGATGTCCCTCTGTCAGGAACAAGCTGCACCACACTTTAGGACACTTGTCCTAGTTGGACAAAATGTATTAAACTGTAAGGGAGCAGGGTGAGCCATTCTTATTTTTCCTGCAGATGGTAGAGTCCACAGAAAGATGAGGGAGTGTTTCTCTGAAGTTCTCTCCCAGTTGTCTAACAAGCTAAACAAATTATTATTTTACAACCTAGAAAATAAATCAGGGAATGCTTCTTTATCTTGCTGGAGCTGAGGAAAACAGTGAGCCATGCAGGGTGTGAAACTCAGTCAGGAGATGTTGGTGTTTTCGACGTGAGTGTTCATACTGGATATAGGCCACTGTACCTGCAGAGACTTCAAACCCCTGGGCTTTGCCATGGGGAGGAAAGTGTGAGCACTTGGCCACAGAATTCAGGCATTTGGGGACATCCATATGTTTTGTTATCAGGATGGCTATTTGTCAGTTGTTTTGTCTATGATCTTGTTTTGACAGCTGATTGTGCTATTTTATTTTTTTAATGGAAGAGCAACACTCGACTTAACTTGGGAAGTACACTGTTTTGTGCTTGTCAGAGTGTCAACTGGAATAATTACTACTGAGCCACCAGAGAAACAAACATAGACAAACTGAGAGTTTGGAAAGAACTGGAATCCAAAAAGGTGAAAATGACCTATCTAAATGGGGTAAGATCTACTGATGTGGTCTTGAGACCATCTGAGTTCAGTGAGTTTCCTGCTTTCTGGCCCTGACCCAGTATAGACACAGGTCAGGCTGCAGCCCAGATCTCCCCAACTGCGGCTAAGTGGGACTGAGTGACACAGATAGAATTCCTGGGTAGCAGGTCTTCTCTGTGGATCTGATAATTTAGAATTATGTAGAGTGCACTGGCCAGTATTACATATGGAAAAGACCTCTGTTTTTATCAATAAAGCATGGCAGCTTTGTTGTTGCAATACCCCCTGTGACCCTAACTGTCCTAGGCTTTCTCTGGGGGAATCTTTAAGGGTTTCTCATTACTTGTCCCTGGACAGTTAGCTCTCCTCTAGCAGCGGGTTAGAAGATCTGCTCCTCCTGTATCTATCTTCTAGTGGCTCAAACTTGGTAAAGTCCCAGCCTCTCTCAGTCAGTCCCAGTACAAATGAGAGTAACCATTTCTATAGAATGAGATCAGACTTATGCACTGCCTGTGGTGTTTGTCACAGAGGGCTCAGTAGATGGTAGCTTTGGAACAGGGTTAACTAGGGCATTGAAATTGCTTTTAAGGATTGTTTAGACCCAGCATTTTCAAACATACAGAAAAGTAGAAAGAATCATGCAGAGCAGAACACCACTTCTCGTTCCTTCCCTCCAGGTTCTGCAATTAAAGTTTTTCAATATTTGCTTTATTGCATACCTCTGTACCCTTGAGGGTGCTTAGAAGCACATGGATGGGGAGGGAACATTTATGGAGTGCCTACTGTGTCCCAGGGATGGAGATCAGTGAAACAGACATGTGATTGCCACTTCCTCTATTCACCCTGTTCCTGGGCCACACAGGTAGGCCGGATTCTTGTCCTCTGTTAGGGCAGCTTCCTCACTTCCTTCATTGGGAAACATGACCAGGGATAGAGCTTGGAGTAGGAAATGGGGCCAAGCAGTGTGCAGGCCTAGAGTATGTGAAGTAACTGGTTGTCTTTGGGCATCAACAGGCTTCATGCAGGAGGTGTTACTTGAGCTAGGGCTTTAGGAGCAAGAAAGGAGGCAGAGACCGTCAAGTAGGTAAGACAGAACGCATACCACACTTGTATCCATGGAGTGTTTGGGGGTGACAAGTGCCCTGAGTGACTGTGGAATGTCTATGAATGGGGACAACTGGCAGAAGAGGCCAGACAGGCACAGATGAGTCTGACAAAGTTACCTTGTTCAGGACCGAGATGTCAGACTGGCAGGGGTTAGGGAACAAAACTAGGTTAACCCTTTCCAAGTTGTACCTTTTCTATATCCTGATTTAGAGACATTTGTCTTTCCTACCAGGGGGAGGCCAGAGCTACAGAGAAATAGGCGAAAGGGGTTGTAGAGATTGTTTAGCAGTTAAGAACACTTGTTACTCTTGCAGAGGACTTGGGTTCAGTTCCCAACACCTACATGGTGGTTCACAAACATCTGCAACTCCAGTTTCACCCTTCTCTAACCTCCGAGGGCATCAGTCATGAATACATGTAGGCAAAAATACTCATGCATACAAAATAAAAGAAACTACTCTTTTTTTGGGGGGGGGTTGAAACAGGGTTTTTCTGTATAACAGTCCTGGCTATCCTGGTACTCTGTAGAACAGGCTGGCCTTGAACTCACAGAGATCTGCCTGCCTCTTCCATCCGAGTGCTGGGATTAAAGATATGCATCACCACACCTGGCANTTTTTTTTTTTTTAAAAAAAAACTCTTAAAACAGAAAAGAAAAGAAAAAGAAAGTCTTGCTTTCTGACCTTAGAATGCATCAAATTACAGCAGTTAATGTTAATTAATGTTATTAAGTTAATTAAGCTCTTTAGGTTCTGTATACTGGGTACTGTATACCTTTTTCTTTTTCTTTTCATTTTCATATTCTTTCCTTCCTCCCTCCCTCCCTTCCTTCCTTCCTTCCTCCCTCCCTCCCTTCCTTTCTTTCTTGCAGCAGGATCTTATGTATGCTAGGCTGACTTTTAATTTGCGATGTAGCCAAGGATGACTGTGAACTTCTGATTGTCTTACCTTCACATCCTGAGTGCTGAGACTACAGGTGTACAGTGCTGTGGGTCAAACTCATGCCTCTGTACAAGCTAGGCGGTGACTTTCCAAACTGAGCTCTGTACGTAGCCCCAGATTCTTTTCTTTGTCTGCATTGACACTGGAACTTCTTGACAGCATGGGTTTTATCATTCCATTTCGTAGATATGAAATCTCAGACATTTTAGCAGTTTCCCCACCATCCTGACAGATGCAGGATCTGCACCCAGGTCTGCCTGCCCACCTGGTCAGTATGCCTCACTGCAGTGTAGCTCTGGAGCTGCTCATAGGTGTATTCATTACAGTGTGAAACATCTGAGGCCCTTCTAGGTGTGGTACAGTTCAGTCACCCAGACCTTTGGCTTAAGGAGCTAGCATTAACTCCAGCTTTGTCATCTACCCAGAGACAGCAGTCACTTTAAATTTGAGCATCAGATTTAGTGTCTTGGTGCTACTTGGGTCACCTTGCAGAAAAAAATTTTGCTTCGAAGAGCTCCTATCCCATCATGGCAAAACAACCTCAGTGGCAGTGCCCAGCTGGCAAGCATCTGTGAACAGACATGGGAAGGGTTCTCCAGTTGCTCAGCCAATACTGGACACTCTTTGAGCCAATTTGAATTTCTTTCCCACATATGTGTGTTTCCTAACCTTTTGGGGTCCTCTCCATGTTCTGCAGCTGGCTTGTGGCATATTCTGCAACATGACCAAAGTGCTATGTGAGATTCTGCTGTTTCTACCAGCTTCATTGCCCAAATGACAAACCTGTGTTGGTGGCACTGGGGGGCAGCTTTAAGGACCTTGATGGGGATGAGATTTATGCGTGGACTTCAGGGGTCCATGAACAGCCTATAACGGAATGGGAACTGATGGGATAACAAGTGTGGAAAACCCAAGGACAAATTCTAGAGAGGGCCAAGCCTTGAGCTCTACTATTTTCTGCTCTTGGGCCTGTGGAATGAGTCTCTCTGAGCCTTAGTTTCCTTATCTCTACTCTGGGACAGTGATAATTGGATCCCTCTCTCAGGGTTACCTCCAGCAGGAAATATTCCTGGTTTGATTGAGGCACAGGGAAGGGACCAGTGTATGAGGGGGATAGAACAGGTGGGGTGGGGGAATGGGATGGTGGGGCAAAGCGAGCAGGGCCGTGCAGACCCATTAGAGACTTTGGCTTTAATCTGAGGAAGACAAGAGTCCTTAAATGAACTTATACGTTGAGAGGACCTTGGGCTCCTGGGCAGACAGGACAGTGATACAGGCTACAGTAGGTGTAGCAGGACACAGGAATGGCCCAGGTGGTTCTAGGAGGGGTGGGAGGGGTACATATGTTTTGGATAAAGGCATGTGATTCCCTGCTATCTCTCCACCCATGACAGTTGTCTTCCCAGATGGAAAGGAGAAAGAACAACTCAGCCAGGAGAAAGAGTCTCCAGATGGGAGGTTGCCATTTGGGGCCTTGTTGCCTGCAGTGGCTTTTGGAATAGTGAGTGAGTGGGCTGGTTACATCCCTGGAGCTACTTCCAGTTCTCAGTACCCAGAGGAGCATCATTTACCCACCTCTTGAAAGGTGTAATTCAAGCAGGGTTGCTTGCTTTCCTTAACCTGGCAGGGGCTTTGAGGTGGCTCTCTGATGAGTTCATATGCAAGGAATGGATAGCACTATGCCCAAGACATAGAATCTGCCACCAAGTACTTCCTCTACCATGAACAGGCTGTTTCGTCAGATCAGTGCTTTTGCCTTACACTGCTTCCAATTTATGTATTGTAAAACAAGACTACAGAACATCACTTAGCTCCTAGTGGCAAATAGTGCACATGAATGTACAGGAGGCCCTTGCTAAGTTGTGTCACTGTTGTTCTTCCTGGGCTGAGAAGCTTGTGTGCAATGTAAGTCACAAGGTTAGAAATAGATGATTAGAGTTTTGGCATGCATCTGTTATCTATCTACTACTTACCATTCTGCATACTTAGTACAACAGAGTTTGAGTCCAATTCTTTGTAAGACATACTGTCTTCATCTGGTTAGCCTTTAGCTACAGATTCTTGCCATGTTTTAAAGTATCAGAGACTTAATGTTATTAAAACCAAATGGATTCCCAACCCCTTCCCCAAAGCAGAGCTATCTCGAATGCTCTGCCTCCTCCTTTCACACTCTACCATATGCTTACGTCTCTGGTTAACCTTTCTGAGGTCTTCTTTTCACCCATTTCTTACTTTGAGGGGCCTCAAAGGCTATCTTTCTCTGTGTGTAGAAGTCTTTGAATATTTTGGTTGATTTTCACCCATAGGCTAGCTTCCTTGGCCTCCCTGGCACCTACAGTGAGCCAGTCACTGGGCTAAGGACTCAGCAGATGCCGCTGTAGTTGGCCTTTACCAACAGTGTTTAGATGATCCAGCAGGGGTGAAGGGGGTACCATCTAAGATAACAAGAGCAAAGGCATTCTTAGAGCCCACACCACTATATGACTACATTTCATTACTCAAAAATAGGGGCTGGAACGATGGTTTATCAGCTAAGAGCATTTGTTGCTCTTGCAGAGAACCAGAGTTTAATTCCCAGCACCCACCTAGGGAAGGTCATAACTGTGTTTAACTTTAGCTATAGGAGATTCATTGAGGGACACTTACACCCACATGCATGCACACTTACAGATAAACACATCTATTCATAAAGAAAATCTTTTTAAAGAATGGATTGTATCATTCCCACCCTTAGTCATAATGATTAATCACTATTCACTATTATGATTGGCTGTTCATATTGTTAATACTTACTACAACTCTGTTAGGTATGAACCTTGGTTGTGGTACAAATGATGGAACAGCACAGGGAGGCAAAGGTGGTGGAGGAGGTGGTAGTTTGAAGGAGAATCAGCCAAGCACATTGAGAGGTATCATCTTTTAGGGACCTCTTTGGATTTTAGCCCATTATGTTTTAGCCACACACTTCATGTAATTTCAGTTCTTTTTAATTAGTGGGGCTCATTTTGAGATCCAAAATATGGTCTATGTAGGAAACTTCTTTATTTACATTAGAGAATAATATGTATTCTGCTTGTCGGATGGAGGATTCTGTGTCTGTTAGGTCTAATTGATTTGTGGTGTCATTTATACTTTCTGTTTTCTTGTTGATTTTATGCCTGTGTCTAATGCTGGCATTAAAGGTATTCACCACAATACTGGCTGGTGAGCCACTCTAACTCTATTTTGTTACTATTGTCGAGTATACCTCTTTCCATTTTTTTATTTTCAGCCTATTTGTGTCTTTGATCTAAAGAATCTTATAGATGGCATGTAACTAGATTTATGCATTTTGCCAATCTTTGCCTTTTGATTGTAACATTTATTCCACTTAGACCTAATATATCATTTATAAAGTAGGATTTGTAGATGCAATACTGTTACTCTTTGTTCTTATCTCTATTCATGAGTTCCTTTTGTGTTAATTTGGTATCTTTTTAATGGATTATTTTAATATCTTTCTTGCTTATCTTTACCTGTGTTTTTTGTATTGTTTTGTTTTTTAAGGCAGGTTTTTTTTTTTGTGTGTGTGTGTGTGTGTGTGTCCAGCTGTCCTAGAACTAGTGCTGTAGACCAGGAGGCCAGGTTGGCCTTGAGTTCAGATTCAGAGATTCACCTATCTCTGCCTCAGAAGTACTGGGATTAAAGGCATGCACCATCATGCCTGGCTGTTATTTACCTTCATTTGTAAAGGACTTAATAAAAACCTGTACCAGGCAATAGTAACCTAAAGAAAACTACAGTGGCAGTACCAACCAGGTATGGTGGCGAACATCTTTAATCTCAACATAGCCAACTAGCCATCTAGCATAGCCAACAAAATGAGCTCCAGTCCAGCCAGGGCTACATAGTAAGACCATATCAAAAAACTAAAAAATACACCAATAGCAAAAACATAATAAATTTTAAGAAAAAGATTGCTACTGTGAATAAGGAAAGTCTAAAGTGGGCAGTCCCTCAAGATGGCATAACCATAACAAACAGACATGCACTAAGTGACAGAACCTCAAGATTCATGTATCAAAACTGACGAAAATAAAGGAGAAACAAACAATTCAAGAACAATAGGCACTGGGTGGTGGCGCATGCCTTTAATCCCAGCACTTAGGGAGGCAGAGGCAGGCGGATCTTTGTGAGTTTGAGGCCAGCCTGGTTTACAGAATGAGTTCTAGGACAGACAGGGTACACAGAGAAACCCTGCCTTAAAGAACAAAAGAAACACAAGAGTAATAGGCAAGAACATCAATACCTGACTTTCAACAGTGAATAGAACCAGATACAGAACACATGCTTCATCCTTACCTAGAGAGAATGAGGGCAGGGGCAGGAACTATTCAAGGATGTTGGCAGGGAGGCTCATAGCCTGGGGGAGAAGCTGACAAACATGGATGCAGATCTATGACAAACTCTGTAGGGACAACGAACCAGCCCAGAATCTCTGTGGGAACAAGGAGAACAAGCCGTCTTTGCCATCATATAATGGGGCCATCTTTGCTCTTCATTTAATAAGGCCCTGTCCTCACTAGTTCTCTCTCTCTCTCTCTCTCTCTCTCTCTCTCTCTCTCTCTCTCTCTC
>LOJH01010761.1:11548-27123 GCA_001685095.1 Ellobius talpinus
TCTCTCTCTCTCTCTCTCTCTCTCTCTCTCTCTCTCTCTCTCTCGTATGTTTGTGCATGTGTGTATAGGTGTATGTGTTTGTGTACATGTATATGTGTATGCAGGTCATAGATCAATGTTGCATGTCTTTCTCAACCCCTTCTCCACCTTATTTTGGGGGGCAGAATGGACTGGGTCTCTCATTGACCCAGGAGCTCACCATTTGGATTACAGGCACAGGTACTGCTTCTGACCATTTTTTTCTTTTAAACATGGGTGCTATGGATTTGAACTCAGATCCTCAAGCTTGCATGGCAGGCACTTTACTGACTGATCTGTCTCTCTAGACCCTCATTAGATTTTAATGAATAGTTAGCGAATAAAAGAATCAATAATCCAATGAGTCAACCAGTCAGCCATCCACTTACTTTAAATGTTCTATTTGTTACTGTGTAAGAATTGAAAATTTAGTCTTAAACCCACACATCATTTTATTTTATTTCAAGATTTTTTGATTCAAGTTTAGGCAAGGCCTGGGTAGTCTATTCTCTTCCCTATACCATCAAGGGAAGTTGCTTTTTAGTATTTAACTGGAGATGGACTTGTTTGGAGGATAACCAAATGCCTTTACTCACATGGCCGGTGCCTGTGGAAGGGTTTAGACAGTTGAGCTTAACTGGAACCACTGATTGGAGTGTCCATATGAGGCCTCTCCAGCACGGTAGACTTGGGAAAGTCAGTCCAGGAAAAGAATGTCCTGAAAGGCCTGGGAGGGAGATGTGAGACTCCTTTTGACATACTCTTGAAAGTAAAGGTCACCTCTGCCAATCTTGTCATTCAACCAGGTGGAAAGGCCAGGATAGATTCTCAGACATGGGACTTGGCCCTGTTCTAGTTGGGGTTACTGTTGCTGTGCTTGAACACCATGATCAAAAGCAACTTGGGGAGCAAAGGGTTTGTTTGGTTGACACTTCCACATTACTGTTCTTCACTGAAAGAGGTAAGAACAGGTACTCAAACAGGGCAGGCTTTGATGAAGGGGCTGATGCAGAGGTCATGGAGGGGTGCTGCTTACTGGCTTTCTCCTTAGGGCTTGCTCAACCTGCTTTCTTATAGAATCCAGGACCAGTCCATGGTTGGCATTACTCACAGTGGCCTGGGACTTCTCCCACCAAACACTAATTAAGAAAATGCCTCACCTTGCCTACATCACCTTATGGAGGCATTTTCTGTATGGACTTCCCATGTAGGGCCACTGTGTTAGCTTTCTGTTACTCTAACAAATTACCTGGGATAATCAGCTTAAATAGAGAAAGGTTTATTGTGGCTCACAGTTTTTCTGAGGTTTTAGCCCATAGTTGCTTGGCCCCATTGCTTTTGGGGTTGTGGTGAGATAGAACACCATGGCTACAGCACATAAGAAAGGAAGCTGTGCCATATGCCATGTGCCACATGACATGATAGCTGGCAAGGTTAAGTAGAGGGGTAGAGACTAGAGTTCTTCAGTGTCCCCTGTGGATACTCTCAGTGGCCTACAGATCTCCCACTAGGCCTCTTCCTCATGGGCTTAGGAGCCAAGCTCTTAACACATGGTCTTTGAGGGGGGTATTCCAGATGTGGATACGACAGTCACTCAGAGAGGTTGGTGGTATGTCTGAAGAGTCCAGTCCCCACAGGGCTGAGGATGCTTCCCATGTCTGGGATCTGGCCTGTGTTCTGGCTGAGGGCTGGCTAGGGCAAGCAGGATCCTCTCTCCACCCAGTCACTCTGAGAGTGCTTACCCATCTCATCTTCATTTCCCACACTCAGAGCTGTATTTTTAACTCCTGCCATATGGTGAAGCAGCCAAAACACCCAGGAGGGAGTCTGGGGAAAATCATATTCATGGATACAATGTTGATAACATCAGCCATGAGGGTCCCAGTTCTCATTCCTGCCTCTTCCCTCCTGTTAACTCATCATGAGCAGTGTCACCCTGCTGGGCTGTCATCTTGCCAGTGACACAGGGAACATCTTTAAGATCTCTGGCCAACATGGGGATGGGCCCCATGTTGGAGAGAGTGTTCACATGTGATAGTGGGGTCTTGAGATTTTAGGGACATACTGTGGGGTATGTCGAGTTGGGGCCCTCTGAGATGTAAATAGGTACCAGGTTGTGTCCTCCTATTTCTCCCCTTCTTGCTCCCTCTTTCCCTCTATTTGTTTCTTTATGTCTACTGGATATTGCTGTCCTTTTACTGTGTCTTCTGAAAGTTCTTGTGTTGCAAATCTCATCACTAAGGTCTTATGTGTTAATAGTGTTTGGAGTAGTAGCCTTTGGGAGGTAATTAGGATTAGATGAGGTCTTGAGAGTGGGACCCGTGACGGCTTTAGAGGCTTTGTAAGAAGTGGAAGAGACCCAAGTTAGAGTGCTGCTCTGTTTCACAAGTAGTATGTTCTGCTATGTCAGTACAGCACTGGCCCTCACAAGTTTCTCATTATTATGTTCTGGTCAAGCCAGCTTCCAGAACATGATCCCAGTAAACCTCTATTCTTTATTAGCAATTCAGTTTCAGGCTCGCTGATAACAACTGAAAAGGGACCAAGTCACCTACAGATATATATATTTTCTGGCATGCTTTCTCTTGCTCACAAACATGCCCAAGGCAGGGTGGCCAAGTTGGTTGATTTGTTCCATGCTTTCCCAAACAAAGTGATTTGTTCCATCACTTGTCTCAGACATGTGCCATTTTTGTGCCTCATGGCATTCTCTGTCTAGAAACTTCATTCCACACCCCTGTTCCTGCTTTCTGAACCTTCTTGGATGGACAGGCTCCATATCTTAGCCTCTTTTCTGTTTGACACATATTAGAACAAATCTCCTCTTTATATCCAGTTTACTCTCATAGCCCTGGGTCTCTCCAGCAACTTCCCAGCTTCTCTTACTCCTGTTTGACTGCCTCTTCTTTCTCTGGGAGTAGGAACCAGTTATACTAGTTATGAACTGTTCACCTTTGAGTCCCTACCCCCAACTGCTTATGTTTAATGCAACATATTTCAAATATATTATGATTGTTTTATGTGAAAGACCAAGGGTTTCCAAAGTGGTTCACACTTGCTCCTGATGTGAATATGTAGTTGAGGAACAGGATAAAACCAGGCTGGAGCTTCTGTTTCTGTGCATTGCTTAGTCTCACTCTACAGCTTGTTTTTGCTGGGCTCCTCAGTGATGTGTATAACGTCAATGAAGTCATATCTTCATGTCATTTGTAAAAACATGAATTCATTTATCAGGCAATATTTCTAAAAATTTCTCCTGTTTGGGGAATCTCATAAACAGGTCTATGATTTGACCAAGGCATGGTGGTGCATGCCTTTAATCCCAACACTCAGGAGGCAGAGATAGGCAGATATTTGTGAGTTCTAGGCCAGACTAGTCTACATAGTGAGTTCCAGGTTCAGTTGGGGCCACATAATTGGATTCTGTCTCTAAAACAAAAACAAAAGAAAAAAGAAGAAAAAGACTGCAACTTATATCTTGTATTCTACCATCAGCACTGCAAAATGTTGCTGCTGATAATAATGATGATGATAATAATAATAATAAGTTTCTGACCTTGATCACAGCTAAGTTTTAGCTGCTTTCATCCTCTTCATGACAGCTGCTTTCCTGGCTTGAAGTGTCATTAGGAGATGGACTCAAACACACATTGAATACTGCCTATGTTAACTGACTAGCGTTATCCACACAGTCCCATTTTATAGATGAGAAAATGGAGATCCAAAGAGGTGAAGCCTCCTTCCTGGCTGGGCTGGATGTGGTTTGTGTAACTGCAATCTAGTGCTGTTTGCATTCTTGCCATGTTTGGGGCCCACTGTACACCTGTGGTTGAGCTCTGGGGCTCTGCTTTGTAGCTGATGGAAGCTGGTTTCTATTCTGATTTCTTTAGAGGACAGTCCTGCTGTCAGTGGTCTCATGGTTGTCCCCAGTAGACCCCCCCAGTAACCTGAACCTCTGATCGGGAGAGGTCAAGATTATGTCCGGGAGATCCCACTGAGAGGCTGATCCAGAGTACAGGGATGGGTTGTTAGGGTAACTGGTTCACCACCCTCTTCCCAGATCTTTATTTACCACATGCCAGCAATTCTATCTTCTTCCACTGGAGACCAGGGAGAAGGAGAAATAGTTGTTCCTTCATCATGATGACAGCCTGTCTTCCTTACATAGAATGTTTTGTTGTGAAATGTAATTTCTTTGATTCCTGTCCTAGACTGGCCCTTTGGGTTGCCTTAGCTCTTTCTACTGTTCTAATAACCCTGTACTGTGTAACTTCTGAACCACAGTAGCTGGTTTCTTGCAGTCCAGAAACTAGATTAAGGCCCTAACAGATTGGGTGTCTGGTGACTCTGTCTATAGTTCACAGATGACAACTTCTCCCTGTTGTCACATGGCAGAAGGGTCAAGGGAGGCCTCTAGGGCCTTTTGATTAAGGCCACTAATTCTATTTGTGGGTGGTTTGCTTTCTTGACCTATCACCAGCCGTAGGCCCCATTCTTAACTCCATTACCTAGCAAGTTAGGATTTCAGCATAGGAATTTGGGGTAGGAAAATCTCAGACCATGGCAAAGCCCAACCTAATTGTCAGTTCTGTAGATGTGAGTGGGGACAGCTGGAATACAGCCCATGTCCCCATTTTCCTGCCCCTTGATCTTGCTACATGGTGGAGAAGCAGGTGCTTCTTTGAACCTGTGACCTGTGAAGGCTGGGAAAAGAGCTTGCTGGAACAACCACCTAGGCTGTAGAGGCAAGGGGATGTGGGGAGAGATAGCCCCAGAATCTCTGCCCCTATGTCTGTACCGTCCTTTGGAGACTCAGTCAGCTTAAACTGTGTCATCTTTTTGTGATCTCTTTAGAGGGGTCGGTTTTTCACTTCTTTAGGTGTGGTACCTTCTGACTAAGTTCATAACTTTTCTTCCTGAATGGTTCTGCTCTGGAGCTTGATTTTCATACCTATCACAGGCATAATTGAAAACAACACACCAATCACTACCTCTCCCACATGGAGAGCTGGGGCTGTTGGGTCTGCTGGATCTGCACAACCTGGGTAGGTCTCTAGAGTCTCCTGGTTTAAAGAGCACATCCCTATCAGGATCTGGGTCTCAGAAACCTGAAAGCTCACCCCGTCCAACTGCTTAGTAGACCGAGTTCTGCCTTGTGCCTATGAAAGGTCAGTGCTTGGTTAGTTACATGCGTGATTGGTCATTGGATAGTTCCCAGTTATGAGACGTCAGGCATGTCTGAGGCTCAGATTCTGATTCCACTTTGAGGTGCAGGGGCTGTGACATTGAGAATGAACAGTGTCACTTCTTGGATCCTAATCTTCAAGTGTAGCTTAGTTGAAACGAAATTGCTGAGGTGGGTGGGCATGCAGAGAGCTGTGACTGCAGGCTGGCTCCATCCTGAAGAGTCCAGGAAATGCTTCTTCATTTGGAACATGGGTATAAGACTGTGGCGAGTCCCTGGCAGGCAGAGCCTGTAGTGTGCTAAGTATACAGAAGAGACAGACGTGAATCAAATTAGAGGCAGAGATGGAGAAAGCTAGAGAGACAGAAGTAGAAAAGGGGAAATAGAAGAGACCCAAAGAAATAGAGAGATAGGGAGGGAAACAAGGAGAGAGGGCAGAGGAGAAGAGAAGAGAGAGAAGAGACAAAGATCCCAGATGGAGAGAAAGACAGAAAAGCAAAGAAACAGAGACAGAAGAATGTAGCTGGGAGACAGGCTCCATAGAGGCAGAGGTTGACAGGCACCAGGCCCTGTGTCTTGGTTAACCTTCCTTGCCCCCCTTCCTTGCCTTCCTTCCCCCATGCTGAATTTGTCATTAATGTATTCATGTATTCCTTCACCTAACAAGCCCTCTCAGAGCACCTCCAAGTGCCAGCCTTCTTGCAGGGTGAGGCTCCATCAGTCCTCAGGGTGCCAGGCTGATGGGGCAGGAAGGAGGTGGGTGAGTGGGGAGGGGGTGCCAGGCACGTGGCAGAAGATGCCACATATTTGAAGGGATGCTTGTGTATGTTCGTTTTGACATTGGTGGGAAACTATACAAGAATGAGAGAGACTTGGGTGGGAACAGAAGAAATGGGCCTGCTTTCCCCATGTGCTTCACATCTATCATTTGCCCTGCTGCCTAGGTGCCCATTCTATGTGGGTTATTCAGAAGCCTGAAGCGTTCCACAGGCAGGCTGGACCTGCTGCTGCTTGGATTTGAAAACCAATTTGTGTTTCAAAAGAGGAAGTGTGGCAGGCAGTGAAGTGACAGGCAGTGAGCCTGAACCTGAGACTAGGAAAAAGGCAGAATGTGGCTGGTTTCCCTTACTTGTTGGGACCTAAGCAGCTTGGGCATGCAGGAAAGCATGTTTTCATCTGGCCTAGCAAAGGTCCCCCCACGTGGCCCCTGCTGCTAGCCTACTCAGAAGCAGAGCTTTGGGGCTATTTATATCCACTCCAGCAAATCTTTTGATCTTGATGATCCTGGGCAAAGCTTCTGTGGTGCTGGCTTTTGCAGGCTGTCCCCCTAGACTGACATGAGCAGAGAGAAAACATGATTCTGAGAGTGGCAAGGTTGGGACCTTAGAGTCTGGACAGCCAGCTCACACCCAGCCCTGTGGGACACTATCTTCTCAGTGTTTCTCTGTCCTTAGGACAGGGGACACTATTCAGAACTGGCATTAGATTAGTTGAAGACCTACTATGTCTTAGGTACTTTACTTTTTTCCTCAAAGGATTACTTTAGTTTTAAAAATTGTAGACGTGGGAAAGATACTCATTGGGTAAAAGCACTTTCACCTTAACCCTGATAACCCAAGTTTGAATCAATCAGGTGAAAGCCAGACTCAGCTCAAATGTCTAATCTCCGTGTTCCTATGGGGAAATGGGTTGCAGAGACTTCCCAGAAGCTTATAGGCCAGTTAGCCTGTATACACAGCAGAAAAAAACAAAGACCCTGTTTCAAACAAGGCAGAAACCAAGGACTAACATTTGGGGTTGTTCTCTAACCTTCGCATGCATGTAGTAGCACATATATACCCCTCTGCATTCACGCACACATGCATACACACAAACACTGTTACAAAAAATTGTGATAAGTTTATACTGTACACAATGTATAGAATTTTTACTATCTTTAGATGTGTAGTTCAGTGGTACTGCGTATGCTCACGTTGTATAGCCCTCAGGACAACCAAGCTCCAGAGCTCACCCATCTTCCCAAACTCACTCAGCACTACCCTTACACCTTCCTGCCCTTGACACTCACCTTGCTATTCTGATTTCCTAGGGATGACACACAAACAGAAGTCTCAGCACCTGCCTTTTGTTACTGGCTTATTCAATTGAGCATCACAGTCTCAAGATCTGTCCTGCTGTAGCAGTTGTCATCCTTCTAGAAATGGAGATTCCATAGTGTGCCTCTACCAGAATTTGCTTCTTCAGAGTTAGAGACCCTTGTAACTTCCTTCCACCTCACTGCTGTTGGGCATGGTGCAGCTTAGCAGGCAAGTAAGGACACTTCTCTAAAGCCAGGCTTGCAGCACACAGGGTAGGTACCAGAATGGGAGTATGTTTTGGGGTACCATGCCAGTATGTCAGATGTCACTCATCCCCATCCCTCAGGTAGGCATTGTTATCTAGTAATGAATAAGGATAAGGGTGGGTTCAGGGCAGCCACTCGGTTGGTCAGTGGATGGGTGGTTACCCTGAGAGGTGTGCCTCTCACTCCTTCACTTCTCTCTTCAATAGGGAACTAATTATAATTTTTAAACCAAATTACTTTTGAATAGGTGCAAAAATAGAATGAGATCAATGGAACTGTCACCCAGCTTCTCCATCACCAGAATTTTACCTTTTTAAATTTATTCCTTCTGCTTTTAGCCTCTTCCTCTTGGGTGTTTCCATGTGCTTGTGGCTGTTTCCAGGCCTTTCCCAGTCCCATCTCTCACTGCAGTTCCCTTATCATCTTTACTTTCCTTCTCAGTACCAGTCTCTGAGCTGCATGTGGATTTGTTTGCTTATTAGATGTCTTTCTGAGGGATGTGTGCCACTGGAGGACACTTGTCTGTCTTTCTTACTCCCATCGCTTTAGCAGGTGATATAGTAGGCCTCAGAGCATCCATTGGGTGACTGCTTACTTATTGCTAGCATTCTCTCACTTCCCTGCTGGTTCTGCATGGCCTCATACTGCAGCCTATGAGCTGAATGGTACATTGGCCTGGTCTTGACTTACACAAGGGGGAGTCTAGCTTGGTAGCCTCTTACTCCATTATGCTTGGTTCCATACTCTGGACTGACAGTGATGAAGTCTCTGCTGCTGCATTTATTAGTTGGGCTTGTTGGTGCTCTGACTACTCCTGATGCAGAGTTCTCTGTGCTAGTGGTGGCTGCTTTGTTGACACTGTAGCCCTAGCTACAGTTTGCAGGTATCTCCCACTGTCTACAGCAAGGGATAACTGCAGTTATATCCTTTCTTTTCCCTAACCCCTAGTGCAGAAGATCGAGCTAATCACATTGACTGGTGCCAAAACAATCATCATTGCTGTCCAGCCAGCCAAGGTCTCTCTATCCCTGTGTGGCCATTTATTCCCCATCACCATATCTACCTGCTCTGTCCCCTGATGCCTAAGCTTTCTTTTCTGCTGGGCAGTGTCCTTGTCTGTTGTTTCCTCATTCAGTGAGCACTGCCATTTGTATTTTGGTTTGCCATAATCTAAATCCCTTTATTCACTGCTGTTTCAGTTGGCTGTTATTTGACTATACCATTGGCTGATGAAGACCTCTCCCAGTCAGGCCTGGAGTTCTTACCCTCATCCCAGGTACAATTGGCCTATGATGGGGGCCATAGAAGTTCAATGCCTGGCCACAGGTAGAACATCTCTGGCGAGCTTAATCTCTGATCCCTGTGAGGTCAGACCTGGATGAACTTTCTTGTTAGTCCTTTCCCCCTTATCTACACTTGAATGAAACCCATCAGTCCATAGGGAACCTTTTCCTGAGGCTTCTCCTATTTCTGCTTGTGCTGTGTGCTCAGGTATGTTAGGTTCCTTCTAACCTGGCTCTGCATCCAGCATTTGTTTTGCCACCTGATCAGAACCCAGGGAAGGGTGCCACCCTACTCTATTATCTACTGCTCCAGACATGAGTGTCTAGGCTGCCTTTAGTATGGGTTGTGTTCAGCGTGGCATATTCCTGTAGGGTGCTGTAGGAGGATGTGACAATGCCCTTGGAGCTCTGAGGGTATCGCATCTGGTCACCAGTGAGCCACATGAAATGGATTGTCCTCTTGAAAAGCATTATAGGTGATGCTTCTGCCCATATCCATGTATGGCATTGTCATCTCTACTTTCACACCCTCCAAGGCAAAGGTGTGGATTTTCTGACTTTCAAGTTCTCTGGAGGTGCCTGTTACTCCAGCTCAGCTCTTGCTCCTCATCCCTGGTCCCCCTATAAACTGCTATTTCTAGCTCCTGGGTAATAGCTCATCTTCCTGCTCTCTCACCTTTGTGTGGTCTGCACCTCTGCCTCACCTATAGCCTGCAGTCAAAGACTAAGCCCAGATTTTGCCTCCACTGGGAAGCCTTCCTAGCTCTGGCTTCTCCATGGTGTCAGGTTGGCCTCCTGAGACCTATAAAGCCATTCATGCCTGTAAAATAAACAGCAAAAAAAAAGCCTGTAGGGCCCTGTCTAGTCCTCTCTGTGAGGGAAACCTTATTCTCTTTGCTTCCTGCTTCCTGCTTGGATTTGTATTTCTTCTTCAGGAGGCAATGTAAAAGGAAGTCATCCTAAGGGTATGGTCCAGACTGATACCAATGCTCAGATGGAAAAAGGCCTGGGAGTTACCGACAGCTTGTTTCTCTATCTCTGTGACAGTGACTTCTAGCCTGGGCCATGCTAGGAAAGCCCAGGTGTGGGCCTCAGTCGTAGCCTGGCTTTTTAGAGGCTTTTTCACTTCTTGCAGCCTCAGCTTCCTTACTTGTGAAATGGGCTAATGACCTGCCTTTCAGGAGTCCAGAGTGTCAGGAGGGCTCATCCTGCAGTTCCTCAGCAAGGCCTGCCCCTGCCTGGTTTTGTCGCAGTCCCTGGGGATCCTTTGCCATCCCAGGGTGGTTAGGCTGAGGGTGGCACTAAGTGATTGAACAGCATGAGCTCTGCCATAAACTCTGGGTGGGGCGTGTCTACAACTCAGTGTGTGGCCTCTGTACTTCACAGGGCCTTTCTGTGCCTTGGTTTCATCTGCAAAGTGTAATAATGAGAGACCTTCTCAAGCTTGTTGAAGGTGAGGATATCCAAGATGCTGAGTTCAAAGACCCTGGAATTTAGTGTGGCCAGTAATTGCCTATCCTTATTGCTGTAACCACTACTATTAACATTGTTTACTCTTGTGACCCCAGGCACCTAAGAAAGTAGGACTCAGACTTGGAGGCCCATTGCTTGTTGTGTACAGCACACCAGGGGGCAGGCCTGAGGTCCTGCTGCATGGCCTCAGGAAGGAAGTCTTGTTCTTGACACTGGGTATCTACTACATGAAGCTGCAGCTTCTTGCAATCTTAAGAGCTGTGGCTCTCCCCAAGACATAAAACACTCCGACTTAGGAAATTTGCCAGAGACAAAACTAGCCAGATAGTCTACAAATCCATAAAGCCTAAGGTAGATGGTTTTATGCTGGGTCCTGGCTGACTTTCCTGAGAGATAGCTACAAAGGGTCATACTTAACAAGGCTTGTAGCACAGGGTGCCAAAGATTACAGAGGGAGCTGAGCTGTAAATTTCAGGGGTTTGTTATTCCAGAGGATCCCATATCTGGAATAATGGAGTGAGGTTGTTAGGATACCAGGTTATCTTTTCTGCCCTAGCTCTGTCCTAGAATTCCAGGGACAGATACATGAACACCTAACACTGCAGCCCAGGTGATAGCAAGGCCATGGGAGAAAAGGGCAGGGGACTGAGTTCTGATGCGGAACCTGGGTATTTTGTGTCTGAGTTGGGACTTGAGAAAGAAAGTGGGTTCATTGAGAAGCTCTTGGGAATAGCACAGGAAGGCTTGCTTTGGAAAAAGGAGACATTGGAACATGGCAGTCTCAGTAGAGGTCCTTCAGCCCATTACCCCAAAGCTCTGCAACTGGGATGGCTCTGCAGAGTGATCCCTACTCTAGGTGAGAGGGTTGGTTCTATGTCCCTCAAGACTGGGCATTGAACATGGGTGTCCCTGGGAGGAAACCATGGCCTTGGCCTGGAGTAGCTCCTTCAGAAGTCCAGCTGAGCCTTCTAAGATGGGTCTTGTTCCCTTAACTTCAGGAAGTGTGGCTGACTCTTTCCTAGTCCACATCACCTCAACTGCAGGGCTTTGGGGTGGAGGTCAGTGTCAGCCTCTGAGCCATGGGGGCTGTGTGTCTCTGTATTCTCAGCCTATGTTCAATACTAGGCTTAGACTAACAATCTAAGCTGGAATCAGGGAAGACTTAGTGGTGGGTCAGCCTTGACCTTGGATGTAGGTCTTGTGCAATTCTCATTTACTGGGATGTAGGCTTTAACTGCCTGTTCATCCAGCCAGATAAACCCACTTTGAATAAAATCAGTCATTCAGTGAAGAGCAGAAAGTCTTTCCTCTTACTGGATGGAAATCAGCAAGGAGATGGTAGGGCGGAAGCTCATTGGTGATTAATGTCAAGTGTAACACACAGCTCATTGCTATCGATTGGGGTTTCCACATCGCTGCATAGATACCCTTCTTCCAGCTCCCCTTGAAATGTCAGCCCAGGAATTAGGGAACTCCATACCTTTCTGATTGCCTTCCAAGAATGTAGCAGAAAATGTCAGACCAGAGTGTAGTTAACTAGCATTATACAGATTAAGCCTCTGGGTTTGAGGATTGTACCTCTCTGTCCCCTGCTCTCAGCCCCATTCACTCTCCCGAAACCCCCTCCCCTGCTCTCAGCCCCATTCACTCTCCAGGCCCAGAGAGCTTGAAGCTTCATTCCAGGATCCTGCACCTGGTCAGCCTCTGGCAGGGGCAACTTTTGCTAGAGCAATGTGGCTTCCTACAGAAGTCTCCCTGCCAGCACGACTGTTCTAATTAGTCATATTTTGAAAGCAGATCTGCTTAATTGCAAGCAGTTCTAAATATTGGTATATAAATAAAGTCATTAATAACAGTATATGCCGAAACTTCTCCCACTGAGAGCTACAACAAACAGGCCTATTGACCGTCTGTGGCATCTGCCTGCTGGGGGTTATCCTGCTTGGCCCCTCCTGGCATCTGTTGATGATTAGAGGTGGAGACCAGCGGAGTCTCACATAGAAGGGCAGGAGCAAAAGGGATGGGGGCAGGGCTGTAGACCTACAGAGATGGTTCCAGAGCAATCAGCATTGAACAGCAGTAGGACCACCTGATGGATCATCTGTAGTCATCAAGTTAACATGTGCTTAGTGAAAACAGTTATGGCTTTAAGCACTCCATCCATCAGCCTGCCTCCACACTCTCCCCCATTCAGATGTCTGGCCTCTGGGAGTGATGATGTTCCCTGTGAATATCATGCTTTCTCAGTGGCCTCTTTCTGGGTGTGTGACATTGGAGTTCATGCAGGCTAGCCACGGGGCTCCTTGTGAGCATTGTGATGTTGGGTGTGTATCTTGGTTACCTCTTTTCAGAATTGTGCATGATTGTATCTGTTCAGCACAGTTTGGGATTGCTCATTTGGGGGTGTCCTCACCAAGTATTTACCATATGCCAGGTCCTATACTAATGGAAATCATAGGTGTCCTGTGTGGTGGAGGGTGGAGTAAAGAGGAAGACTGGCAAGGGCCATAGGAATTGGTTTTTGTTCTGGATGCTGCAGTATGTACTTGGAAATACCAGACTTGGATAATATGGCCCAGCCTGTCAGTTTAGTAGCTGCCTCTGGCTGTCGTGTGATATTGGTTGTAGAAGGTAAATGGAGGCTGTGGTAGGTTTGGAGCGATATGGTGGAGCTCATGAGGGAAGGCGTGGCACTGGGCAGAAGCCCAGGTGTGAGACAAGGCTCAGAAGTCCCCAGATGGGGTGGGGCTCATGTGATGGCATCATGAGGACTCCAGCGATTCTGGCTTGAGTAACTGAAAAAGTAGTGGTAGCAACAATTGCTGGGTTGATGGTGACAGGAGTACAATGGGCACTCAGTTTGTGGTGCTTAATCGTTCCTTATTGATTACACTTCATACTGACAGGTGTCCTCTGATTCTGACATCTTAACTGGTTTCTAGTGTTGTTTTTTTTAAGTAGACTTCATTTTATAGAGCTTCTGAGATGTATGGGAAAATTGTGTGTGGGTTTTTTGCAGCAGTGCAGCACCTTTGTCACATGGATGACTCTGTATTGATGTATCATTATCACCAGTCTACAGCTTATATGAGGGCTCACCTGTGGTGTTAAATGTGCTGTGGATTGGGTAGATGTATGGAGATGTGTGTATACCATCATAGCTTCACACAGAAGAGTGTCATTGTACTTAAAATCCTCTGAGTGCCACTTGCTCATCCCTTCCTTCTTCTGAGTGCTGGCCACCATGGATCTTTATACTATCCTTGTGTTTTCTCTTTCCCAGAACTGTCAGCTTGCAGGACAGATGTAACTTTTCAGAGTGGCTTTTTTCCCTTAGTCATGTGACCTAAATTGCAGCATGTCTCTGTGGCTTGGTTGCTCTTTTCTTTCTAGTGGCAAATGCCATTCTCCTGTCTGGGTCTGCTGTAGTTTGTTTCTCCACTTGCCTGCTGCAGGACATCCCCCTTGATTGCTTTGGCAGTCGTGACGATAGCTGCTGCAAATATCCATGTGCAGGTTCCAATATGGACCCAAATCCTTAGCTCCTTGGAGTAAACACTAGAGTATGATGTGTGATTGTTGGTAAGAGAAAGTGTAATTTTGTTAGGAGCTGCCAAAGGTCTTCTGAAGTGGCTGTACCCGATGTTCTAAATGTTGGCTGCTTTATGGGGCTCTGAGTTCACAGAACTTCACCGGTTTGAATGCCCCTCCCTCTTATCCCCAGCCTTATCAGACTCAGAGGAGCACACAGAGCCCTCTGAACCTGAACACAGACAAAGATGTTCTCAAGGGTCTCTGAGCTTTCCTGGACATCAGGCTGTGCAGGGCAAACAGGAGGTTGCTGAATTGGGGTTAGTTGGTCTGGGAACTGAGATAGCATATTTGGCTCAGCTACAGGTTGTGTCTCATGGAGCTAGCAGAGTTAACAAAAATGTGAACCTGGCACTGTGGGGTTCTGCATAGTCTGAGAAAGTGGGAATGCTTTTAGAAATGGCCTACCAAGCCTTCTAGTGAGTGTTGGCCTGCTTGTGTTTCTTTCTTATGTGTAAGAATATATATGTCTGGACATGTTTATCCCAAGTCCTCAGTGCTGTAGGGTGCATCTATGTGACTGTACCTTGTTCCTTCCATGCTTACTTGTATTACCTGTGACCTCTTTTAGGAGTCAGCATGGTGCTCACTGTATGCACATATTGCTTCATTCTTGTGACAGCACTCAAAAGTAGATTCTGTCCACCTCCTTTTATGGAGTTTAACTTGGCACAGAGAAGTTGAAGATTGTGCTTGTAAATACCCAGCAGGTGGGATGGCATCCTGTATGGTGATCTCCAAGGCTGTTCTTGGATTGGGGAGCAGGGTCCAATTGCTGCTGGTGACACACACTCTCCTTGAGGAGGGACCCCTCTCTTCCTCCTACCTTGCCTGTCTGATGAAGACCCTCACCTCTGGTTCCTGTCCCTCTCCTATATTCCTTTGTGTTTGTCACCTGACATGCCTTATATGATGTCTTCTGGTTTTGTTTCTTTTTCTCATAGTTGTTTGGGCAGCCTGATGGAAAGTGTATATGATTGGTTCTTTCTCACCCCAATGGGGCCCATGATAGGATTGATGTCCTGGGTTGTGATGGTGGCTGATATAGAGTAAATCTTTGACATTATGTGCTCTAGATGCACCTTGACTTACAATGGGTCACCTCTTGATAAACCCAATTGAATTGAAAACATTGTTAGTTTAGAAAAAACATTGAATGCATCCAAGCTTCCATGCATCCTAACACAGCAGCACAATTCTCTCTGGAGTATTCGTTGCTTGCCTTTGTGATTGCATGGCTGTCTGGGAACTGTGGCTTGTTGCCACTGCACTATAGCTGGAGTATCATATTGCATAGCTCTAACCAAGGAAGTATCCAGATGCCAAACTCATGGCTTGTGCTGAATGTGGAGTGCACCATTATAAACTTGAAGGTTTGAAAGTTGAGAAGCAGGCAGTGGTGGTGAACACCTTTGATCCCAGCTCTCAGGAGGCAGAGGCAGGTGGATCTCTCTGAGTTTGAGGCCAGACTGGTCTACAGAGTGAGTTCCAGGACAGCCAGGGCTACACAGAGATATCCCCCCTCTCTGTCTGTCTCTGTCTCTGTCTCTCTGTCTCTCTCTGTCTGTCTCTGTCTCTGTCTCTCTGTCTCTCTGTCTCTGTCTCTCTGTCTCTGTCTCTGTCTCTGTCTCTGTCTCTCTGTCTCTCTGTCTCTGTCTCTCTGTCTCTGTCTCTGTCTCTC
>LOJH01010762.1:7345-22485 GCA_001685095.1 Ellobius talpinus
CTTCTTCTTCTTCTTCTTCTTCTTCCTCCTCCTCCTCCTCCTCCTTCTTCTTTTTAAAAAAAACAGATTATTTTCATTTGTGTGAGTGTTTAGTCTGCATATAAGTACCATGTGCATGTCTGGTACCCACAGAACCTAGAAAAGGTCATTGGATTCCCTGTAACTGGGGTTAAAGATGGATTTGAGCCACTATGTAGGCTCTAGGAATCAAACCTGGGTCCTCTGGTAGAGCACCAGATGCTCTTACCTGCTGAACCATTTCTTCAGTCCAGTTATTTTGACTATATATATATATTTTAAAAAATTCAAATTATTTTTATGCTTTTACTTTATTTTAAAACTAAAGTGTGTGTAGGTGTGTGCACAAGACTGGACAATGCCTGTGGAGGTCTGGAGTTACAGGCAGCTGTAAGATGTTAGTGCTGGGAGTTGAACTTGGGTCCTATGCAAGAGCAGTATATGCTCTTAACAGCTGAAATGAGCCATCTCCCTAGACTCTTACTTCAACTCTTTGCAACTAGCTTAAAACATATTTGAATAAGGTTTTACTCATTAGAAAGTTATGTAGTTATGAAGAACCACAAAATACTTGAGTCCAGAACACTAAATTTTCACAAGAAAATGTTTGTTTCATTTGTAAAATGTAAAAATATTAAAACTGCATATATGATTATTAAAAACAATACATATTCATGAATATTTACTATCAAAAATGCATCTTTGCATATTTGAATAACATTAAACAGACAATGTTGGAAGAAAAGAAACTTATATAAACTGACCCTTTAAAGAATCAGGTTTTGGATAAAAAGGTATAACTAGCTTTCACAGATTACATCAACATAAAGATGCTTTCAGAGAAAGAGAGAAAGAGAAAGAGAGAGAGAGAGAGGCATACAGACAGACTCACACACAGACATACAGAGAAACAGGAAGGGAACTTGTCAGAAGAAGGGTCTTATTTAATAGACACCTTTCACACAGTGGCAGGACTAGTATTTGTGTGTCGTGAACTGCATAAGGCTTGAGTTGCTATAGCTACAAGGTGAAGATGTTGAATTGGTTCACGGTTGAAGTATCACAATGCTGAGATCCTTTCGCACCAAAGTGGAAAGCAGTACTTCTTACAATTAGGTGTTTATGAAGACCTTTGTGTTCTCAGAGTCTTCAGTCTGTCAGAAGGGCAGGTCGAGTATCATTCCTTTGCATTTCTTGCTTGTTGTTCTCTGTGTTTAATCTTGTGTTAATTAAGTAAATCTATTCCTACTTTTTCAATTATATTGTTTACCCAAACATGCAAATTATTTTTTTAAATAATAAGCAGCACTGTTTCATGGAAATATACTTCCTGTATACAAAATCCTTTGTGATCTGCATGGCCATAAAAAATTTCTCCCATCTACAAACTTTTAGGAAATAACTTTGCTCTCTTCTATCAAAGTTAATACACAGATATGTTTTCACTTTGAGCTTATAAAGGAAGAAATAATAGGCATCAATAGTGACCAGCAGAGTTTGATAGAAACAACAGACACTCAATAATAAAATGCCAAATAAATTAGTGATGTTAATTACTAATGCAAAAGAAGTTAGGAGAACATGAAAGCAAGAGTCATGAATACTGGATTTGGGGATGAAACAGTTTTAGTCTTAAATACTGAGATTATTCCCTTGCCCATTATTAATTGTTCAAAGAATTCAAGTCTTTTTGTTTGTTTTCTTTCAGAGACAGGGTTTCTTTTTGTAGCCTTGGGTGTCCTGGAACTCTCTGTAGACCAGACTGGCTTCAAACTAACAGTGATCCACCTGCCTCTCTGCCTCCCATGCTGGGATTCAAGGTCTGCAGTACCACAGCCCAGCTTAATGCTGAGAAGTAGCAAAGCTATTCATTTATCAAGCATCTTTTACAGGAAGCATGAGTTTAGGAGAAACAAAACAAAAACAAAAACAACACAGGAAATACTCTTCCAGCAGACACAGAACACAGCTAATAAGGTGATGAACTAGACTAAGTTCCCATTGTCTCATTATACCAACTTTTACGATTTATGGCAGAGGTACCACACTGCTCATAATAAACTGAATCTGCTTCAAAAAAGCTTATATGTAAAAATACCCCTCCCCCAGAACTCAATAGAAATGTCTAGTCTCATCATTCTAACTTGTTAAAGCCAAGAAAGAGGAAAAAGAGGATGGAGTTAATGGAACCCACGGGCTACCGATGTGGTAGTTTATCAAACGTAGCTGTAATGAAAGATAAATAATACAGGCAATTCACACTTCAGGAAAGGATAAAAGTGTCAGTGTGTAGGCACCAGTTTTACTGCAGGCTGTAATCAGCAAGTAAACGAAAGTGCAATGTCTAAAAAGTTTACAGCCTTCTATGAAGGCCTCGCCTTGTCAGGTATTGATTTAAGTATTCACACGACTTCCTTGGGATTAAACATATTGAGTGTTTGTGAACTTAAGGGACATGTTCTGTTTCTTCCAACCAAAGCTGCCTCAAGCTAAATGCTGAGTTGCTTCTATCACTTAAATTTAAGAAAAGGGAAGAAGCCGAAATGGTATCTTACACAACGATTTTCTTCTTAAATAGAGGGCAATCCAAAGTGAATGTTTCATACTCGCCACCTTCCCCACATACGTGGACACCATACTTCTTAGAAAGCTGAGAATCATGAAAAATAAAGGAAAGGAAATGTTAAAATGATACCCTCAAAATACTAATTAAGCAGGTTATCCACTCCTAAAAACTAATTCAGGATACTGATTCTAAAATATATTGTAGGCTACAGAAGGACTATTATAGGATACTAAAAACAGTGAATTTCCAAAGTTGTAGAAAGTCTTTTTAAAAAGTTCTTAACTCTTAATAAGGTTCAGTTTATGAAGCTATCTACTAAAATCTGGAAATAAAAAAGCAAGCAAGCAAGCAAAAACAAAGAAAATAAACGAAAAAGCTCCAAAACAACAAACAAACAAACCCCCCCCGTCTTATTTGTTTTCACTATAAGCCATTATGTGATGATCTTGATACTGAGTGCAAGCCCTATGGCTGATACATATTGGGCATCAGTGTTGAGGTCACTTGCACAGGCTGTCATTGATCTTTCAGATTATCTGTAGGAAGTTTTGCCATCACAATTCCATGGCTCCTTGCTTCAGAATGTAATAGTTTTTCATGCTCTAAGGTACCACAAGTCCAAATCTTTTCAGTTTGGAGGAGGGAGTCCTTTTCCTTACTATCAAAGATGTGGCTGCTTCCCTGCATGTTACAAGCTTATTTGAGGATTTTTGTACTTGTGCTACTATTCTGACTTTGTGGCTTCAGTGTGGACCTATGAGCATTCTACTCACATTGAGAGTCAGAAGTGACGTGAATGACATTGGGTGGTAGTTTGAATGCACCAGCCCCCATAACCTCACAGGGAATGTCACTATTAGGACATGCAGCTTTGTTGGAGTGGGTGTGGCCTTGTTGGAGGAAGAATGCCATTCTGGGAGTGGGCTTTGAGGTTTCCTATGCTCAGGATACTGCTCAGTCTATCATTTGAGTTCCTGTGGCCTACAAGATATAGAACTCTTAGCTATTCCTCGAGCACTATGTCTGTCTGCATGTTGCCATGCTCCTTGTCACAATAATAATGGATGGAACCTCTGAACTGTAAGCCACCCCAATTACGTTTCCTTTATAAGAGTTGCTATGGTCACAGTGTCTCTTCACAGCAATAAAAGCCCTAAGCAAGACACATTGTAAAGCCAAACAGCAGGGAGAGTGTGGAGGAGAACTGGATAGTGTTTTCTGTAAGGGCTCCAAAGGGCAAGATAGATAAACTTTTGCCTGGTTCATAAAGCAGAGACTCTGCAAAGCCAAATTATGAGAGGTGGTCCCTATGGGACCAAATAATAGGACAAGACTGCTTTGTCATACCAAACTAAATTAAATTAATACCTTTTCTGCAATAAAAACCATACAGCAATAATAATGAGATATGGATTTCCGGGTATTTATTTGTTCCACACTTGGTGTTCTACTGATTTTCCAACAACTTCCCACCATGGACCTTCTAATTTCAACTTTATGACTCACTGGCCAGATTATGTGGAGAGTATATATGATCAATACTTAGCTTTTCTTTACTGCCAAATGTCTCATTGAAACTCTGTTGTTTTTGTAATACAAAGAATAACTGGAGTGTTAAAGTCTGTGTGACTGCTACAGTCTATAGAAGTGATTCTGTTAGTCCCCTGTAAAAGTAACACAAGCTGCTATGTTAATTCAACATTTGCTTTTAAGAGGTACACAATGACATCTGTATGTGCTCTGCAATATCCTTAGTTACACTAAATATTAATATTCATTTATCCTATCAACTATCTCTTCAACAAATATTTATTGAGCAACATTGAGACATTAAAAAAATAAAAAACAAAACAATGTCTTCAGTTCTTGAAATTCACCAAATATAATGCATTCGCATTGTAGTACCACAAAATAATGATTAAACCATGATGTTGCCTATATCAACCAATATTCAGAACCTCCTTTCCTCCTCTATTATTAATTTACCAATATGGAAATATAGCTTTCTAGTTAAGAAATTTGGATAAAAGCCCTAGTGGTCTCTAAGACTGACAAATCAATAAGTATTCTTACTGAATCTTGATATTTCTGTTGCTTCTCTAAGTTCAATTAGCTTCATGCTATAATATAAGTGAGTTATAAATATCAGTTGTAAGGTTCTTGATAACATGGTAGTATATTCTTCAGAGATGAAAGTTAATCATATCTACTTTGTTCAGAGAATTGGCACTCTACTAAAATACAAGACTCTTGCAGTATAAAAGCAAGAAATATGCATGGTACAGAAAATGTCACTTTCCATAAGTTTCTATAAGTTTAGGCTCCAAAAGTATATATTCCAGAGAAATATTCATGAAGTATACCTTTAATGTATTTTTTCTAAGACTTGTAAATCATGTTAATACTGTTCACATGAAGCAGCAACAGTCCTCATTCATCTCAGTTCTGGCTGCATCTTCAAACTGGAAATAACACATGCTCTACTTAGCTACACCTCGATAAATTCTGTCAGCATTATTGTAAGGAAAACACCAAATGATGTTTCTCTTTAGTTTAGCATCATAATGAAATTTTGTTATTTTTTCCATCTCTTTTTAAGATTTACTTTTTCCTTTCCTTTACATTCTTCAAATTTAATATGCATAAAAGAATGTTCTTAGCTCACCACACCCCCAATTCTCTAAATACAACAATGCAAACAAGGGTTGGAATACTAGTGTAGAGCTTAAGTCTGTGCTTCTGTTCTACATGCAGGCTGATTTTCTAGAGTTCATTAATTCATTTATTGACTTGATAGCTCTACCAAGAATTTGCAGTTGCAGATTCTATCGTGTACACTAGAAGCATCGTCATGAACAAGGCAGAGAATGCACCACATCTTCCATTTTTAGGCCCTGATGACCACTCAACTCTCAAAAACCAGCTCCTTTCTTGCCTTCTATATTCACCTTTCCAATTCCCCCAACATGTTATGACTTTGCTAATTTTTCTTAATGTACAACATTCTGCTCAAAATCTTGGGTGGTCAATCACTGTCTTCTCAGTAAAATTAACTATTTAAGTCATAACCAAAGGCTTCCAGCATTCTATCCTGTCCTATACATGAATACATAGGCACTGGAATAATTGGTAGATTTGGAAAGATTCTGATTGACTTGAGAAAATTAAAAAAAATAACTATATAAGGTAAAATTCGAAGTGATGAACATAAGACCCAAATGAGTCTCCTTCTCTTCAACATAGACAATCAGTCTATGGTACCTTATCCTGCTCTGAGACTCATTATGGTTCAGATGTAAGCACACCCCATAAGAAAAGCCTGACTGGCGTACACTGACAAGTTCAATTTTAACAGGAAACAAATAGCCTCTGTCTATCAAGAATAAGAAGGAAAAGTTACTGATGTCTTTTATTCTACTCTTGGGAACAGGATACAAATTTTCCATTTTTCAAGATCTAATGCAGTGAACAATCAATGGTTTTTATTAGCCACTGAATAGGTGATGTCACTATTTTTCTCCTCCCTCACATTTAATTATTTGGGGAGTTGAGTTAACACAGAAAATTATAGAGATCATATGGCCAGTGCGTAAGATGAACACACTTGTTACTTTTCTGTATTTTGCTTGATTAAGAAATAAGTTGTTATTTTCTAATCAGTTAGACTGCTTTTAATAAGGAAAGAAGATAACTTTTATATATGTATTAATGTAACTGTCAGTGCATAAAAGCATGTTTAATGCTTCATAAATATTTAGATCATATTATCATCTAGATAAAATTTTTTGAGTAATATTGGTTTGTCATTTCATTATTAGAGTAAGCTTTTTAACAAACTGTTTGAGCAGATGTGCCAGTCTTGGGCCATTTCATGGCTCATAGAAATATTCTGGAATCTGAGCATTTTAAAAGTGAATTCCCAACACATGAAAAGGGAGTGACTTACACGAGTTTGTTTTGGGGGCATGTCTACTTACATATACACATTTACAACAATATTATATGTATAAAAGGAATTATAGAACTAAAGTTAAGGGGTTTATAATCTCCATGTTTAAATTTTTATCCCCTTAACAGATAATATTAACATTAACTATAAAACTTTTTCATTAAATCATGAAGCTTTGTTTTTAAATAAATCCCATTTTCTGTTACTCAATTTAAGATGGGGAGTGCCAAATCAAATGGACTTCTCATTCGCTCTCACCTAGAGAAGCCCTCAGGGCTTATACAAAGCACCACAATTTCATTTCACAGATGGTGTTTTTTAACATATAATTTCATACTGTATAAATCGAATCAGAGGATTTACTTATTTATTGGGTATCCCCTACTACTGGCTTAGATATAGAGGTTTCCAGTGTGATCAGACAAACAGATCCTTAAAGAACAGCATACTGATTGTCTGTTCAGGCTATTTCATGTTACCTTCCTGGAGGTATAGAGAGGGTACACCTGCAATGGAAGTCCCATGCTTACATTAGAGGAAGGTCAAAGCATTCCTTCATTGGCTGCTCTAGGGACAATAGCAAAGAAGGTCAGAATCAAAAATTCCTTTGATTCTGCTCAAATGTCAAGGTATCTTGTATTGAGATGTTAATTTTGAATGCCATCACCATGAATGATTAGTGAAATGTATTACTGCATTAGGAAAATTTCCACCTTTCTACATTAGAAAACTGGGTGGATGATCATCTGCTTATTGCCATCCATTTGTTGTCAGAACCCAACTGCTCTACAGTTTTCCAATTTATGTGGCCTATAACATTATTCACCTCTCATGTCTTTCTGACAGCCTTCCGTGGGCTTCCATATTACTACAGATTTGAAGACACTCTTTTCCTATTCCTTTTCCCTACTGGTCCTAAGTTACAGATACCCCTTGATGAGCTCTTTGTAGTACGCTCTTTTGTCAATACAGTCCCTCTCATATGTATTACTCTTCTGGCTTCTCTATGGCTGATGCTATTCTCCTGCTGCTAACATTACTGTTCATACTACTTGTTCTATGGCTAAGGCAGGGTTATTCTTATTTTAGTTAGACCTCAAAATGACTTCTGAGTAGAACAGTTCATTCTCTGAAATCAGCTATTGATGTGGGATTTCCCTCTGTATGCTGTGATTACCATTGATGAAGAATGAAACTGCTTTGTACCTATAGCAGGGCAGAACTTAGGTAGGTGGGGAAAACTAAACTGAATGCTGGGAGAAAGAAAGGTGGTGCCAGAGGGAAGCCTTGTAACCCCACCAGAGACAGACGCCGGAATTTGTAACCTCATAGGTTTGTTAGATAATTAACTAGTCATGAAGGAAGACCACTTAGCACATGATATGCACTCAGCATTGAGTTACCACAAGGCTCAACTATGAGAGAAAATGAAGTTCAAGTAGTAGGGTAGAATGAAAGTAACATTCCAGAGCTGCTTCATAAAGAGACCAGAAGTATGTGAGGATTACTCACCTACTACATGCAGTACGGACAAATAACAACCTTAGCCTTCTGTCTGACCATCTCAATTGCACTCCAGTCTCATTAGTTAAAAACATTTGTCTTCAGGGTATATGTTATAACATGAAATCTAGTCTGTTTAAGATTAAGTTTGTGGCCAGGAAGTGGTGGAGCACACCTTTAATTCCAGCACTCAGGAGGCAGAGGCAGGCAGATCTCTGAGTNCAAGAGCTAGTTCCAGGACAGACTCCAAAGCTACAGAGAAACCCTGTCTTGAAACAAAACAAAGCAAAACAAAAACCAAGCTTGTCTTGATTTTTCGCTAAACCCTTCTGCCTTCTATAATAAGTGCTTCTGATTACCTTCATTGCATGTGAGCAATTGCTGATATTGTGTGTGAGTAATTGTTGGTTCTTCATTTTTCAGCTTGTGCAAATTTTGATGCCAATGTCTTTTCATCTTCCTGTCACCTTATTTCCATACAGTTTATCACAATCTGCTTCCTAGAACAGTTTCATGGACTTTACTTCCCATTTTCCCACTGCTAATCCCTGAACAGCTGCTAGACTATATTTCCTCACTTTTCTTTTAATAGCATGAATTGCTGTTGAGGAGTCCTCTAAATCTTATTATTTCTTATCCTAAATTGCCTGGCCTATACCTGAAGGTCCTTCAAGACTGCCCTACATTTCCATCTTACCGTTTCCTTACCAATCTATCAACACCAGTTTAATTTCATTTAGTTCAAGTTTCTTCTTGTTTCTGTGTGCCTTCCTGCTAATAAGTCTTCATTCATATTGATTTATTTTGTGGCCACTGCCCAGGTAAATTTCACCCATCATTCAAATCTGTTTAAGATCTTATCCACTATTCCAGAACCTGTGGCCCTATTCCATCTAGCAGCTCCTACCTGGGCTTACATTAGGAACCAGGTTCCTATCTGATACAGGTTATTAGAGTTTTTCTTCCCTTACTTGCTAGTACAAATTCCATGAAAAACACAAAATGTTCACTTTGTTTTCTTCCCATCTCAGCAGTTTGCACAGAACTGGTAACATGGGTTGATTCTGAAAATACTCAACATTCAATTCTACAAGCATCACATGACAATAGAGACCAAGAGCTCATTTACAATATACATTTAGAAAAATGTGAGGGTCACAAATTAGGACAGCTGGGAACTAACATGACTTTTAATGCTTCTCTTTAAATACTACAATCAGGTACTGCTGCTCAAACTACTTAATAATTGTTCTCCCTTCCTTGAAAGTCTTCATTTACTGCACCCTGTTTAGATAATTAATCCTTACTTCATTATTCTAAACATTTAAACATGTGGTTTTATTTCCCCAGAAAAGCTTTAGTTAAGATATACTCCAAAGATAGGAGACTAATGTCTGAAGAACTGTTTCTTCTGCATTATGTGTTGGTATACAGTGAATAGCTAAAATTCTCGGGACCACAAGTGTTTCAATTTTCAGATTTTATTTTCAGTTTTTTCAGTCTTTATATATACATAATGAGATATTCTGGTTTAAGCCTTAAGTGTAAAGATAAAATGTACTGCTTTATATATATGTGTGTATCATAATTATACATGGCTTATAGGTCATTTTTGTGTCTGAATATTATATAGCAATATCCTGGCTTACCCATAACCAACATCTTCACACTTTCTAAAACATTAAGAACATTTTATTTTTCTCATAGAATTAAAAATAACTTTTAAAGAGAAACACAGAATTGGGCATACTAATGGGGTATCATAAAATACTTCAACATATGTACATATATAATATTTTAAGGGTAAACAAACTTATCTTCTCAATTAGCTATATTTTATGTAAAGCTGTTAAATTCCTTCTTCCCAGGTTTATGGAACACATAGTACATTACTATTATTTATAGCCACCCTACTTAGTTGGTTTTGCTGTAGAGTCCTTCAACTCATAATATCAAAATCTAGGGAGGGTTTCTCAAAAATTCTTTTGTGAAAGCCACAGTCTTTCACTTCCTTTATTTTACTTTCTAAAACTTGACTTCATTATATGTCAATATTGCTTTGGGAGAGAGAAGCTAATTTCAATCTGGTGGCAGTGAGTAGATAAGACTACAAATAGAACCATGGTTGTAAAACAAATGGCTGCAAGATGCTTATGTGAACACAGAAAGCAAGCAAATAAAATATCAAATGACACTAATTTCTCCAGAAACCAAACATAGTTTGTCATAAGTGTATACTCTTCCTATTTTTCTTTTCATCTTTACTCTCTGTCACATAACAAGTGTGTAGTTTCGTTTAATCAAAGAAGGAATTAATATTTTAGGGACTTTTAGGCATTTGGTATATACTGATTAAAAAAAACCACAAAATATCCAATTACAAATAATTCCAAAGGACAATATGAAGTTCATGAAGTTATTCTGGAGAGTTGCAACTCTTGCCATAGTGCTCTCCTTGACAATACCAGGAGACACAAGGAAGTGAGGTACAGGACAGGACACTAGGTAGAGCTCAGCTCTCCCATAAAAACAGTCACTGTCTCTATCTTGATTGTAAATTAAAAAATCTCACAATCTAACAATCAAACTGCTTCAGTGACTGAACCCGTGCTGTATCAAACCCAACAACTCTCCTCAATCGCAAAAGCAATTCAACAGAATTAACAGGGAGGAATAATGAAAATAAATACTATTTTAGTAGGTAGAACCCACTTTGGACTTGACAGTGGTAAAGACAAAGGAGGTTATCTGAAATGTTGGGATAATTCCTTTGCTTTCGGAAAGCCCTTCATCTTTGTAAAGAGAACTAGACACTGAGCTCCAGGAGCTCCCTCCCTGCTGCCTGACAGGCTGAGTCAGACAGCCTCTTCAGAGGCTTTGGTAGCACAGTGCTACTCATGCAGCTTGCCGGTCCCTTTTAACAAAGCACATGTCCTCAAGGGATTTTCCTTTGCACTGACTTACCCTGCAATTACAGACTCATTTTAGTTTGTGTCAACAAACTGGTAATCATTTTATATAAATTTAAGCACACTCCTATATATACTGTGAAGTTTAACCTTTTCACAAATCATAAAATGAATTCATCTAAGCCTTTCTAAAACAAAATCCATTCTTATAGTCATTATGCCATGCTAATACTTTCCTCCTTCAGATACTGATATTTTAAAGATGAACATAAATTCTTACCTTGAAAAGATAAGGCTCCATTTCATTCAGGGTTTTCCCAAGATGCTTATCAGGATCTAAGCCTGTGGAAGAAAGCGCAAAGTTTTCTAGGAAGTGTCAGAGTAGAACTGTAAAGGCAGCCTAGACTTCCCTTCCCCTGACCCCGTCTCTCTGAGGAAAGCAATGTGTATGGATTTTAAATTGTTTTGATTTTAAAGTTAAATGTACTTCACCAGCATTTACTTTCTTATTTCCCTAAGATAGCTGGATTTCTTGCTCCTAAAAAAAATAAGTTTTAGTTTATTTCAATGGGCAGATGCTTCCTTCAATTTGACTTTCTTTTTCAGGAATTTTAATTAAGATGAAAATAGTATAATTTCAAAGACAGAAAATGCAAAATCTCAGCATTTTAGTTGTTATGGTTTATTTTATTTAAATACAACAGTGTGATTTATCTGTTTTATTCTCATTTTAACTTTAAATGTAATTACAGAATAATAGAAATGAAATAGTTTTAGATTGCTACACCTATAAATTTAGTTCACTTAATAGTACAATATGATACACTTGTATTAAGAAATCAACCAATAGTTACTCTCAAAACAATGTGTCTATTTAAATAGACTATAATTCTTTACCAAAAATATCCTGATTTTAGTAATTAAAGTGTCTCCTCAACTCAATACAGTAATATAGGTACTTTTCTGTATATAGTAATATTATGTCAGGCTTATATGTTACTCTGCCCTCAATAATGCCTACTTAGGTCTTCTGCTTCTCACACCCAGCAGAGAACGCCATCAGACATTTCCACATTTGTTTCATTTTTTTCCCTGTTCATTAGAAAGTGACAAGTCATTAGGAACCCCATGATTACTATCCATATGAGACACATTCAGGTTGTTTGGAGAAAACATTTCTTGGATAAGAGCCAGAGACCTCTAGGGATTGACGCTAATGTCCTTGAGAAGTTGATGGCCTAAGCCTATTGTTATCTTTAAATCAGCCCAGGCTTCACCACAGAAGCGTTATACTAGTTGTGGATGTGGGAGGAAGACTATCTGTCCTATTCCCCCAAATATTCAGATGCTGAAGAGCTCTCAATGAACTCTAAATTCCTAGAGCACCAATGGCTCCATAAATTATTAATAACATGCAAATTAAAACCTAATATAATTGAATTCTTATTTTTCTTACAGTTTCACATATTTTACCTTTCAAGATGCAGTTTGCATATAATTGACTTTTATTTATGAAGAATGTCTTAAAAGTAAATATCTGGTAAAATGGATCACCTTAATTTATAAAATTATCATGTAATTTTCAATAAATTTGCAGCTCTAAGAGTTTGGTCTTTTGGTTGTTTTTTGTGTGTGTGCGTGTTCATGATTTTTTTTCTGTTATGAAAATGGATTTGTTTCTCACACAGTATATCCTGGTTACAGTTTCCCCTCCCTCTGCTCCTTCCAGGGACTAGGACTTTCTGACTGGATGTTACTTACAGAGAATTCTAATATTCAGGAATGTTTATAATTGAGAATTGAAGTGTAAGATTAGTGTCATTAAAATAAATTCATCATTGGCCTTCTTTAGAAGTTTTTAAAATGATCAAGTCAATGTTTGAGTTGAAATTAAACATGAATCTTAGAATGTATGAATCACTTCTGAGTTCAACTTGTTGGCTTTGCTGGAAGAGGGGGCAACTTAACAGTAGTCTTGATACAGAGCTTTGTGTTGAAATGATTCTAGGATGTGATTATTTGAACTATTTGAAGGTATATTAATAACAAGAATTTGGTAATGTTCAAAACCATCCTATATAGTCATTTTTTTAAATCAGTATTAAATGACTAATGCATCTGGTCTAAAAGGTACAATATTCTCTGTCTTAAAAAACAGCATCTATATCCAACACAATGTCAGTTGTAATTGAGAGCATCTGTGTGGTTACATGTTTCTTATTTATTTTATGTAAAGCAACATTACAGCAAACACTTCGGGATATTATGAAAAAGACAGAATAGCTCATATACTCTTTAATGCAAACTTTATCCAAAAGCTTCAGTTCATCTCACCCCGCAAGAGAGACATTGCTTGCTTAGACTGATTCCATTCAGTGACTGTTAGCCAGGAAAGCCTATCTCGTGAATACTCACAAACTGCACCTCACTGAAATCGCACAGAATCTTTTTAGTTTATCTTCTCCAATAGTCAGCTCTGGAATGCTGTCTCAATGTATTCATGTCTCCTAAGAACTTCAGTCACTAAGCCATTTATTAATGTTGATATAAATAGTGATATCAAGAAATAAAATATTAACAGAGAAGACAACAGTCCAAAGGATGTAGGATGTCATTTCATTTCAAGAACGTTTTAATTCACAGGCATGAGACTATTTTAAGTTACTAACAAGATTTTCTTCAAAGTACAGGAAAAGATTTACTGTAAATTCTGACATCTAACCATTCAATCATACTTATAGACATTCCTTGGTGGAAGCTGGGTGGGTGAATAAACCCACAACAAGTCCTAGGCACTGGATAACTCCATGCAGAATTAAGAAATTAATTAAGAGGAAGAACTATAATTTGCAGAGCTGACATCCATTTTACTTTAGTTGCATGTATCAATGGGAAGCGATTACAATTCAATTAAAATATTCAATTTTATTACTTTACTGACTGACCTTGAAGTTAATGCGTGCTTTATTTAATTGCATCATCTATGAATAAATGTTAACCCTAAAATGTTATGCCCCATTATTTTCTATGCAGTTTTCAACATCTCAACTGAATTATATCGGCCAATTTATTATCTACTGGCATGAAAGCAAGTGGAGGTTTATTTCTTCAGGACAGCCCAATATATGGTGAAAGAAACATCACAAAATAGTTGATAATGCTATTTTTAACAAAGTCCAGTGAAATGAATCTTATTCCCATTTTAACTTCAGCAGTGCACACTTTTAACTGTAAAATCACTATCAACAATAGAAAAGGCATAATCAATCTGAGAAGCAATTTCTGACCTGCCTATAATTTTTGTTTAATACATTGTAAGCAGGAACTGAGAATCTAATATAACTTCATAATTAACACACACACACACACACCACACATAATCTCTTGCTGTCTCTATCACATTGACGAGTTACCAGAACAAGTAATCTCATTTTGTAAAGTTTAATTTTTTAAAAAATAAATGTAACATTTAGTTGCTCTCAGTTGTAAAACCTACACCATTACAACATATTTGATCATTTAGGAAATGGAATGAAAAATTTTTGTTAGAAATGACAGATAGGAAAAAAGACTGGTTAAATAATCTCTAAAATTAAAATGAGCTGACACTTGAAAGTGAATACTTGAGCAAGGACATTATTTCAACATTTATACTTTTCATTTCTCTAATTAGGCCACCAAATTCTTAACTATCTTAGTCACTGTGTCAAGGCTTGTTTTAATATGGATCTTCTTTCTTAAATCTATAAGCTGAGATTTTTAACAAGTAGACTCATTTTTATGGAATCACTTTAAAATCCATGGTATATATTAAATGATTGGCCAGTAAATCACATTGAGTATAATTATGTAGTTATAATAATCAACACTTAACTAATAACAGACAAAATTTTCTGATTTTCTACTTTAAAAATATTGTACAGTTCTTAACATGGAAAGAACAAATAAAAATAAAAGATATGTGCACAACAGAAGGGGCATATTGGAAATAGTTCTTTAAGAACACTTGTTCTTACTAGTTTTAAACATGAGGACTGCTGGAACATGGAAGCCTGGTAAGGGTAGAGGTATTGGGAAAGCAAAGAGCTAAGGGTAAAGAACAATGGATGGATGGATGGATGAATGGATAGATGGATGGACGGACAGATGGATAGACAGATGGATGGACAGACAGACAGATAGAAAGATAGATAGA
>LOJH01010762.1:22542-34467 GCA_001685095.1 Ellobius talpinus
AAAGATAGATAGATTTAGATAGAAAGATAGATACATATATACACACACATACATGCATACATACTCACATACATACATACATACATACATACATACCAGTTCTTATGGTTTTGGTTTTTACTATGGGAGTTTATAGCTGAATTACAGAAGACTGACAGATTCTAGCAGACTGTGGTGTAATTCAATCGACCTTTGATCCAGTTTGGAATTCAGAAAGGTCATTCTAGCTTCAGTTCACTTCCTTCAGTGGAAAGAGGACTGGAGGAAAGATGGAAAGGGAGTGAATATGGCACACCAGAGATGTAAGTGAGAGAGGCTGTACTAGAACAAAACCATTAATCAGAAAGGAAGGGGACAAATTTGAGGGCAACACATGGTGGGTAGGATACAGACAGTACTTGCAGAACTAGTAACGTAGTGGAGAGAAAAGTTCAGATGATTCGCGGGTTTTAAGTACGGAGCAAATTAAAAGATAATACTAACAGCTACCATTACTTCAGATGCAAAGCAACAAAGCATGTAAAATTTGGAAGGGAAATACAGGGTAAATATCATTTTAGGAGCATGTTGCACTTCCTAACACTCGCCAGAGAAGAGACATCTGATTGGCACTGAGGTAAATGGGGTCAGAGCCCAGCAGAGAGGTCTGGACTGGAGATACAGAAATAGAAACAGAAGCGGTGAGATGAACTGACTGTAGGACAGCACTCTATGTGAGTCAAAAAAATACAGGAAAGAGCCCGAGGAATATAAATTTTAATGATGACAGTAAGAATGAACTGTTTAAAATTCAAATCTGATCAAGTCATTTTCTCCTCCCTCCTTGCCAAATTTATTTAAGTATATTTGACAGTTTAAAATCATGTATACTTAAAGTATTCAACTTAATAATTTTATATATGTATACATTTTAAGTTTTCATTACATTAAAGCTAGTTAACTTTCTGTTACCTTGCATAAATGTATTTATTTGGGGGAGTGGGGCTAAGGAATGAAACCAGGCTCTCCTGCTGCTAGGCAAGTGAACCCCACATATCCCAAGTGCTACTTAATGTTTTCAATTTGGTAAAACCCCCTCCTGAATAAGGTATGTTGGTTCATGCCTATAATTCTATATTCTGGAATCTGAGACAATAAGGACACCACAAATCTAAGGCTACCCTTGGCTATATATTGAGTTTGGGGCCAGCCTGAGCAACAAGGTGAGACACTTTCAACTGTCCCCCTAAAAAGTAAAGATTTACCCTCTTTAGTCTATAAATCTACATAATTTTTATAGGTCAGATAATCATAATATAACGTCAAAGCCATTACCCAAATAAAACCTGAAAGTTAATAAAATGTAAAAACACTGGAAAGTTCAAGTGCACAAAACAATATCATACAGTGCTGCACATGAGATCTTCAGAATTCGCTCATCTTGTAGAACTCAAAATGCAAACCCTTCTTACTCAACAGTTTTGTACTTTTCCCTTGAGTTTCACATCTGTAGATTCTACATATAAATGAAGTTATGTAGTATTTGCCCTTTTCCTATTTCTAGCACTGTTCACTGAAAAGACTGTCTATTTTCTTGTGTGTTACTTGCATTCTTGCAGAAGTGTATACAGAGGCATGGACTGACTTCTGGATTCTTTGTTTCATAATACTCTATTCCATCTGTATAAGTTTTTGATGTATGATTTTTATGTATTATTTTCTATATTATTTTTAATGGTAACATCATATTGAAAATTAATATAAAATACAAGAAACCATAGATATATATTTGAAATCATTAAGTATAATTCATAGCATTGTTACTGCTCACATTTGATTTAGCTATTGATCTTCTGTTCTTTTGTATGACTCTGGGGACTTTTTTTTAACAATAACAGTATCAATAAAATATATTAATAATATAACATATTATATTAATATAACAATAAAATATTATTAATAACTATGCTATTATTATTTATTTTTAACATGCCAGCAGCCACAGTTTTCTTCCCTCCCCCACCACTTCTCTACTCCCCATCCACTTGTTGTGGAATATTTATCTATGTAAAGATGTGTTACATGTGCTTCTGTTGCCTTTGATAAGGATGCAAAGATGTGTTATATTGGTTTTTGTTGCCATTGCTTAACTATGAAAAGACATATTGCTGATTCACCTCACCCACCTACAGCACCTGATTGGTCTAATAAAAAGATGAACGTCCAGTTGGTGGGCAGAGAGAATAAAGAGGAGGCTTGAGAAAAGAGAAGGAGAACAACAGTGAGGATGAAGGAGAAAGAGAGGTACATGCCCTGGGCCAGAGCTAGGCAGCTGCCTGCCAGACACAGAGACAGCAGAAAAACAAGATATACAGAAGGAAGAAAGGCAAAAAGCCTGAGGCAAAAAGCTGGATAAAGAAAAACAGGTTAATTTAAGCTAAAAGAGCTGGCCAGAAACAAACCTATGGTAGACCAAACACTCAAAACTAATAATAAGTCTCCATGTCATGATTTGGGAGCTCGTTGGTGGCTTAAAAAAAAACCTGGTACATCCACTCCTCCTCCTTTCCTATTTAGATAAGGGCAGGCCTCCCATGGAGATCACCCAGAATATCAATGGAGACTAAAGCTGCATTGAATATCTTCATTTATTTTGGATAATATGTACATTTTAACAATTTTTAAGTCTTCTAAATCATTAACATCAGTTTTGCTTCTACTGTTTTTTCAATTTTTAAAATAATTTTCAGTGTACAAATCTCCTATCTCATTGGTTGAGATTATTCCTATGTATTTTATTCATGTCGCCATTTTAAATGAGGTTGTTTTCCAGATTTCATTTTCTGATTTTTCACTATTTGTATGTAGAGATGCAATTTCTTTTTAGTATGCTGATTATGTGTGATGAAGTTTTACTGGGTAGCCAATCTTAAAGTTTTGCTAAGTCTTCAGAGGTTCCTACATCCATCAGGATACCATTTGCAAACAGAAATAACTACTGTTTATGCCTTGGTGCTTTTTATTTCTTTATTTTCCATTAATTGCTCTGGCTAAGATTTCTAGTATTATGCTGACTAGACATGGTAAAAGTGGGTAACGTTGCCTTATATTGTGGTCTTGTCACACTTTTTCAAGATAAATATATGAGCACCAGCATTCAGCCATGTTCATTTCTTCAGTATCCTACACTCCTAATGGATATGGAGTAAAGAAAAAGAAATGATAAGGGCTGTAGTCATGACTTCTACAGGGTGAGACTAACTTGCTAGAAAATGAAGAGCACACAGCTGAAAACACTGGTTACAGCCTGTCTCAGACCTTTTACCAAGAGATGTAATTCATCCCCTGCTTCTTTTGTACATTTACTCTGCATATTTAAACTTATACAAATTAGTCAACATAAAATGAGAGATTAACAATAAAATATCTCTTCTATGTTAAGTGATTCATTAGCGGATAAATCTTATACATGTTATAACACACCTTTGATCTACACAGTTTTAATACATTATGCTGTGATCTCAGCTAAAATGGGCTATCTCATTTTCAATCACTCCAAATAAGGACTATCTATATTATGTATATCACAGTGGTAAATTATCACATGTTATTTGAGCCCACTGCAAAGCTGACTCTGGAAACAGAGTCTCCCCGAAACACCCCAATATTTTTCTTCAAGTATGTCTGTCTGAAAGTATTTCCCAATGTCCCTGGTAATGGACTGGTCTCATTGACTCTGTGGCAGAAAAGGAACCAAGAGGCAAATAGCCAGAGTAAAAACACTGCGTCCTTGACAACTGCTTGAAGGTAAACCATTTCTAACAGATCTTCCTATTGTTTATCCCCATGATATAAAAGTACCTACAGTAGGAAAGAAAACTGGAAGCTCATTCATGAAGAGAAAACTAAATTGGAAGTCCAGCTGAGCTTCTTGGTACCCTTGCTTGAATTCTGCTGGATGTTTGTAAGCTTGATTTGATGTTGCTAACTTTCTGGTGTTTTTAACAGCTTTACTTGGAAGCCTCACCCAAGTGCACACTCTGCTCTGCCCAAGAGTATCAGGAACCCCAGCTGAGTGCCTTGTTTTCTATATCTGCAGGATGCTTTGAGAACCTTATTTGATGATGTTCTGCTGTCTATATACTACTATCTAATACCTATCTGTCTGTCTTGGTGTTTCTATTGCTGTGAAGACATACCATGACCATGGAAACTCTTATAAAGGAAAACATTTAATTGGAACTGGCTTAGAGGTTCAGAGGTTTAGTCCATTATCATCATAGCGGGAAGCATGGTGGCAAGTAGGCAGACATGGTGCTTGAGAAGGAGCTGAGAGTTCTACCTCTGGATTGGCAGGTAGCAGGATGAGAGAGTGAGAAACTAGACCTGGATTGAGCTTCTGAGACTTCAAAGCCCACCCCCACTGATAAACATCCTCTAAGAAGGACACATCTACTTCAACAAGGCCACACCTCCTAATAGTGCCACTTCCTAGGTGACTATGGGAGCCATTTTCATTCAAACTACCACACTATCTATCATCATGGATCATTCTCTGGATCACAAAAAAATAGATAATAAAAGTAAATTTTGTATATTCATTAAATAATATGCTACACAGACAAAAATGACTTCCTGACTTCTTTTGGGAGATGTTTTCAATTAATTACTACATATTATCATAGACATTGTTTTAGTGCAAGCTATCTGATATATCCTTTCCATATGTATGACAGAGAGGGTTAGCTTTTAGAGTAGCATGCATTATTGTAGGATCCTTTCAAATTTATTTGTGAATATTGTATTTATTTTTAATTTTAAGAGGGATGATAATTAGAAGAGGTGAAGGCCAATAGATAGGTTTAAAATTCAAATTTTAAGGGCTGGGGTGGCAGAGTTGGTAATGTACTTACCCTAAACAATGAGTACCTGTATTTGATCCCCAGAACTCACATAAAAATGCTGGGCATGGTGATGCTCATGTCTAATTACAGTGTTGGAGAGGTGAAGACAGGAAGATTCACGGGGCTCCCTTGTCAGACACTCTTTCCTAACCGGCCATATCTAGGCCAATGAAAAGCTCCTTTTCAAAGGAGGTGGATGGCTGTTACTGAGGATGACACTGCAGTTCTTGTCCAGCCTAAACACACATGCACATACATGTGCACGCCCACCCCATACAGCTGTATATCCACATGCAAATGAACATACACATGCATAATGTATGACTATTTAGTAAACATTTCCTGAAATTTATACATACACAAATATTCCTGTATACACATATATAGATAAATATTCACATATATCATATGTTTGAAGATATAAATGCAAAGTACTTTGAGTATGAAATCTCAATTTATTAAAAAATTTAAGGAACATGTGCATATCAGAATCAGATTTTACAAGGCTAACTTTGTTACAACAGCCTCCCTTACATGAAAGAACAATGTTCTAATATTAAAATAATCCAACTCAGTATTCCTTTTCTATACTGTTATAATCTGTAATTCCATTTATAAAACCAAGAAAATGATGCTTCTATTCAGAGATAGCCAGTTGTATGACTAGTTGTATTTGTTTTTCAAACTGAAGATTATATCAAAAATACTTAAAAGTTGATATATAATCCTTTATTTTATTTCATAAGTTGAAAATGATAAATAATTATGATACAATTGGGTATGGTAAAACTCTGAAGCTTAAAAATCTGTACTAAATTACTCCAAGCGAAGACAGAATATATTTAAATCACAATTAACTATACTTTAAATCATATTAAATAATCATTTTTAACGAAATAATTATTTGAACCAAGTTCAGATATAAAAATTGTTAACTATAGAATATAAAAGAATAACATAAATTGCTTCTAACCTTTGCTGCTTAGCATTCTTTCTAGAAAGGCTATTACAATGCATGATTTTAATTATGTCCATTATTATCCAAATGAATGACAGAAGAGTACAATGAGAGGGAGAAATAATTAACATGCCATAGCATGGCTTATTTGGGCAGTCAGAAGCAGAATCAGAGTAAGATATGTATAGAAGTACCATCGGTGAGCATGCGTGGGAGTGGAACCTGGCAACTGGGCAGGTCACACAATTAAAGCCCATGGCTAATTAGTATGGGCATCTCTTACTGTGAACCCAGAACGTGAGACTAAAAAGTATGCATTAGATTTGGAAAGAAATTCTAGTTAGCATAATTTTGAGAGAGAAGAGTTTAAAAGCAATTCAAGCTACTTAAGAGAAATAGAAGGACAGTAGTTACAAGAGGTTATGCACTATGACCTTACCTGAAAGGTCAGAAGAGACATCTGTGCATAGCAAAAAGATAACATGGAAACAGCTCCATAGAACTGTTCATGAACCTGCTGAAGTGTCTAGATCATTTAATAATACAGTATTTGAAAAACAAATTACCAGAGATGTATTGTTGATGAATGAAAAATCTGAGCTATAAAGGGACAAAGAGTAAGAGGAGGCCAAAGTCTGGGCTCCTCAGCCAAGACTCAGGACAGAGATGAGGGTAGCAGGGCACTTCATGGGGCCTTGTGCTGCACTGACCTATACTGCACAGCCTGTGGGGGAAAGGACTACTCCAAGGACACTTTGAGAATAACTAGCGGTGCAGAAGCAAAGAGCAATTTCCTAGGGGGAAAGAAGAGAGCAACTTGAGAAATTCCACAGCAATAAATCACCATGGCCAGATGGTGTTCAACTGAGAATTTCTGAAGGAAATAAAGTGTGACATGGCCGAGCATCCGAAAACCAGCAACTGTTTCTGAACGGTGCTGTTTTGCTAATATGAAGGCTTTCTTTAGGAAAGAGCAACAATAAAATTAAGATTTATAGAGGTAAAGATGAGAAGCTCTTGTGTTGATAATGGAGAAACTGATAGAGTCTAATTAAGAATAGCTTCCTTCTACATCAGGATAAGGTTAACTGACTGAGGTCAAATCACCCACTGAGTCTATAAAGAGAACACTGTTTCTTTCCATCCTATTAAACTTATCAGGAAATGTCAATAAAATACTAGATAGAAGCAAAACAGTAAATGTAATTTATTTGGGAATTACATGAAGCTTTTAACAAGGTCACATGAGACTGTTGGGGGAAATAAATAAGCACAGTCTTCAGGAAGAGAGGCCACAGGAGAAACTTGGGCCATTAATTGTAAAACTTGCTAAGCAAGGAAAACAAAGTTTCAGGGACAATTTTGCTTTTGTTCCCTACATTTGGTCCTAGGCATCTTTTAATGTTAGCCAAAAGGGTACACGACTTAAAGTATATGCTCAAAATCTGAAGAAAGGAAATGGAAGTCCCTGGTAACACAGATTTCCTTTCTATTAGGAAGAGAAGGATCTCACCAAGGTCAAGAGGCATGGTGATAGTGTGGAAGGTAGATGAGCTCCCAGATCAAAGAAGTAAACCAAAGTCCAACAGGCAATAGAGGGAAAGAGGCAGATAACAAAGCTTATATTTGTGAAATGGAATCTGAAAGCCAAAATTCAGTTTAAGTTACCTATCACTATGCCGAGTATAAGCAACAGATTTAAAAGAGAATAAGCATTGCTGTTAGTACCGGTAGACTGATTTTACATATCAAATTATGGCTGTTTCCCTCAGTAGGGTCAGTTTTGGACACTATATTTACTTAACACTATACACTTATTTGTCCATGACCAGGTTATTTAAAATAATTTTGTAAACTATCTTCATAGCTGGTAGTATGTTACTCAAAAGTTGAAAAAGGGAAGCCAGTCTTCATCTTTCAGTTTGCCAACCTCTGTTTAGCTTTTCTTTCTCATTAAGGAGCACAATTATATAGGGAAAAAGCAAGGGCCAGAAGTAGAAATCTGAAATCCACGCAAAGGCTTGGGGCACCCTCCTATGACGGTATGTGACAGCACCAGATGCGGGAAAGCTCCCGGAACAAACCAAGACTTCGCTCACCTGTCACTTTTCCTTGCTCTTAGCACTTTCCTAGGGAGCCACAAAAAGTACCAGCAGTCTTTTGGATATTGCAGATTGCTACTAAAAATCCCTATTCTCTTTGGCATAGTAAACTGTTGCCTCCATCTCAAGCTAAATACACACCAACTCCTTAAACAGTGCTCACACAGCACCACTGCTGTCCTTTTATTGTTCTGGTAACTCCCTGCTCAGTGAATTACAGTTGTTTCTCTGTGCCATCTTCAAAATAGTCACGCTTCTTGAAGAAGCAATTTCAAACCACAGTAAGGAAATACACAAAAATGTTAAGGGTTTTTTTTTCTGTATTTCTGGGAATTTCTATTGCTAATGCATTGTTATCTCTGTGTTTAGGGTGTCTTCATATTAATATCGTCTACAAAGACCCAACTGTTTATGCCATCTCTCTTGGCTACTACTCATAAAACACAATACTCCATATTAACTTATTAATTCCACCCTGCCAATCTGCTTAGCTGTTTTGCCATCTCAAACTACAACTGTCACAAATTAAACATGATGTAGAACATTGTTACAGCTGTTTCTCAAGAGTTAGCAGTTACATTATCTGTTTCATACCGTATATACCTACCTGCTGAATTCTCCCTGGGCAGCTGCAGTAGCTAGGTTTATCCAATGGATATGACTTGGGACTGATTCTATTATCAAAAGTATTAGAATCTCAACAACCTCTAAGCTATCAACAATTTAAAGATCATGCGATTCAAGCACACATTCTCATAGCTCTTTAAAAAGTAAGAAGGGTTAGATAAAGAAATAATGATGTCAGTATCACGGGGCCTTCCACAGTTGATGCTAACTTATCAAGTTCATATTACGTCCATTTGCTTAAGTAACTGAACTCTTTTGTTTTACATGTTGTAGGTACAGTCTGACATCACATAGGATAATGACTTAGAAAAGTATAAGCACATGAAATCACACTTTAAGTAGTAGTAGGATGCAATGTGAGAGTTGGTTCAGCCCTTAAAGGCTTGGCTCAAAACCAAAAATATAAGAATGCAATCAGAAATATTTTCTTGTACGTAATTTTTACGAGTTATAGCTGTAAAACCAAAGTAGTCACTTAACTGGAGTGGGAGACTATTGGAGAAAAGAAAAAAGTCTCATCGCCATGGGTTTAGGGTTAGGGATTAATATTTTATTTTGGAGCCAAGTCTAAGAGTAAGTTAACTTTTAAAATTTGGAAATGAATGGAAAATTATCACAAATGATATTTCAAACAAGTTCAAATATTTCAGATCTCTTCAAATATGCTACTGTTCAAGTGAAACTGGAACTGTCTCAGTAAAGAAAATGAAGGGGCAAAGACAGAAGTGCTTTGGGGTCATGGTGACAGTGACAGACTCAGAGGGCAGATCTGAACGGACACACTACTAGCAGGGTTCAGTTTTTCCTGTCTGACGTCCACTGTGGGCTAAAGCAAACAGTAGTGGTAATTCACCTAAAGATAAACATGAAACCTTTACTTATTTATTTATTTATTTGCCACTCGATATGTTAAACAACCTCCTTGGTTGTTTAACAATGCAATTATGAACCACAGCTGAATGGCCCCAGAGCAAACTGGCTCCATTAAATTTTCTTGTGTCTAATTATACCTGCCCAAGGCAGGTGAGAAATGCATACTGATAAGATCTTTTTAAAACAAAACAAAACAAAAAACTGGCACTAAAAAAGAAATGAAATAAAATCACTGATTTCTAATCAAATTGCTATCTAAAACTATTGTTGTATTTGCTCTTTAAGACCCTTACAAAGCCAGGCTTTGTGAAGCATCATCATAATCATGTTTTGAAGTGTTTGGTGGAAATAGTTCCTTCTAGAAAACCTACTCTAAGTCAGCAATGTAAGCCATCACCACGTCAATCACAAATGCCTTTCTTACATCTTTCAAGTTCAACATTTTAAAGCTAGTTTAAAAGGTTATTTAGAAACAGCAAGGCTGCTAAATGTTTCCTAGGACATGGAACTACTATACCTTATCTGAAATATCCTTAGCAAGGCAAGAATAGGAGGCTGGCAAGTACAGAACTGAAGTAAAAAGCCCCAGGATTCACTCACAGTTTAGATAATGACTTTTTATAAATGTATCAAAAAAGCTCATCTATAATAAATAAATAAACAAACAGGATAAATAGAAAAAAAAAACTAGAAGAAAACCGCTATGTACTTATCTCTGAAAGCCTTTGTAGGAAACACCAATGGGCAGGACAAGATCACAATCAAAAGGAAAATCTGAAATGCTACAAGGAATGACACACAGAACTATCGCTAAGCTTTTAGGGCACCTACATATTACCTACATAAAATAAGTAGCAAAAATCAAAATAATAACGGGCCACTAGTGAGATGAAGAACAAAACAGTGTGGTATGTACCTTTAATTCCAGGCCCAGGAAGGATGACTATGAACCCTGTCAGTCTGAACCAGTTATTAAGACCTGGATAAAAGAAGTAAGCTAGCTGGTAAGCAAACAAACACACAAGCTTGTGACACACCACTCCCCTACATAAAACAGACATAAAAACATGAGTAAAATATAAACAATTTAAAAATATAGATATAAATCATGAGACAGATGAGTCAAAATATTTCAAGGCTTGTGCTAGGTAAAATATAGTTAACAATGATGATAAATGCTGTGTTCTCCATAGTACCATGAAAATGGATTTCAAATGAAAGAAAAATTAGTCATACTGAGGAAAGGGATTTCTCACCAACAAAGCTATATTGAAGAATATTAAAGTGAGTTATTGAGGCAGTAGGAAGCTTTCACAGAGTTAAACGAGTACATTAGAGGAGAATAAAGTATAGTGAGAGGGAGAATATAGGCAATATACATAAATGTTATAGAAACAAAATAATACACTGCAAGGACAGACATGCGTCTAGATTAAGATGCAAGGTAACTATAACAAGTTCAGGAAGAAAATAAAGTACATGTACAGTTACCACTAGACAAGAATAAAAGTAATATTTAAGTAGTTAAATAATAAATGTAATAATGGAAGCAGGTTTAGTAAAAAAAAAGTCAAGGAAAAAAGGAAAATCATATCAAATACCTTTTAAAATTCTGATAAATAATAAGTTGACTATACAAATCCAAATCCAGTTGAAAGCGACAAAAAAAGCTCAACTACAGAATCCTTCCAAGATGAGTGTTGAGCAGAAGAGAGCTGAGGACAAAGGAAGCATGAAAACCCTAACAGAAGGCCGTTTAGTCATCAGAGTCAGGAAACCTACACTGTGAGGCTGAAGTATTTGAAAACAAAGGGGTTTGGTTTCTACAGGGAAAGTCTCTGACAACATAAATCCATGTGCGATTAGTAGTAGGTTGGCCTTTTGTCTTGCTCATTTTACACAGGAGTTCACTTTGTAGCCCTGTCTATGCTGTAACTTAGAACAGACAAGCTTACCCCTATAATCAACATTTAGAAGGTATTTTAAAAGGACAAGTTTTGAGTAAAACTCACTTTATCTAAGAGAAATAAACACTACTGTAGAATGTGGTACATTCTACAGTAAAGCTACACAATGGTAAAAAATAATGGCATCTTGAAATTTGCAGACAAGTGAATGGATCTAGAAAAAAACATACTGAGTGAGGTAACACAGACCAGAAAGACAAATATAGTATGTCTTCACTCGTAAGTGTCTTTTGGACATAAAGCAAAGAAAAACCAGCCTACAGGCCACAATCCCAAAGAAGCTAGACAACAAAGAGGACCCTAAGAGAGACATACATAGATCTACATAGGAAGGTGAAGAAGACAAGATCTCCTGAGTAAATTGAGAGCATGAGGGTCACAGGAAAAGGCGGAAGAATAGAAGCAAGTTATGGTGCCGGAGAATTATGTGTATTCTGTCAATCATGTAGTTTAATAAAACACTGATTGGGCAGGCAGGAAGTATAGGTGGGTCAACCAGACAGGAAGTAGAGGCG
>LOJH01010763.1:7642-27122 GCA_001685095.1 Ellobius talpinus
AGAGAGAGAGAGAGAGAGAGAGAGAGAGCAGTGGGCTGTGTAACGCCAGTGGAGTTGTTCAGGGTGTGCTTGCCACAGGGGAGGCCTGGGCAGGAGTCCAAGGACTCTTCAGGCGCCGCTGGGACTATGGGGCTGTGACCTGGTGCCACAGAGAACATCAGTGGCCTCTCCACTGGGGCATGAGGAGTGTGCATGGGAAGGGGGGGCAATTCTTGATTCCTCTGCTCGAAATCCTATCCAGATACATGTGTCCTGGTGATGGGTGGATGCATAGCCTCATGTTGCAGACATGGCTGTACATACAGCTGGGTCCCTGAGGGTAGTCCTGTGTGTCCTGCCATTCTGCTGGGTCCCTAGGACAGTCCTCTGTGTCTGTCATTCTGCTGGGTTCCCTGAATAACCTTTGTGTCCCATTTTTTTCTCTTGGGTCCCAGGATAGCCATGTGTGCCTTGCTGTTCGTCTAGATTCTCAGGGCAGCCCTGTGTGCCCTGTTGTTCTGCTGGTCCTGGAGTAGCCCTGGCAACGGGAAGGAGTTGCTCTCAAACAAGAGTTGTACTGTTTGCATAGCACAGCCTACCATTTAATTAGAAAAATATGTTTTTAATTAACTTTTTCTTGACAAACACATTGGCTTATGTGAACCAAGTGGTTGTGGGGGGAGGGGGGGAATCAGTCCGTGAAAGTGAAAGAAGTTGTAGAAAATTCAGGGCTTGCTTTGGAATATGCCCTAGGTTTGGCAGAACCAGGAGGGCACTAGGCCAGCCCTGTGGGGGCCGGCAACTACCCAGCTGTGGCAAGGGGGGCGGCACAAGGAAGCCATAAGGGTAGCCATGTCCCCAAGTCTCCAGCTGGCCAGGAACAAATGGCACTTTTCTAGGGTTATGGGAAAAAGATGACATAATGTTGATAGGTTCTGCTATAAAAGCAAAGTGAATGCTTCATTGAATTGAGAGGTGATTATGGACAGGGGGAGCAGAGAGACACAGAGGGTGGGAGGCCCCAAGGGGAGATCTCCCAATCCCAGGAAACCTGGATGAGGTGGTCCCTGTCCCCCTCAGGACCCCACCCTGGCAAGCTTGAAGCAGAGGGCACCTCTATTACAGTGTTGCTGGGAAAGCAGGCCTTTGTCTCTTTGTTCCCAGGACAGAGGGTCTTTGGAAGGGGGAGACACTACTCTGATGCAGGCCATCAGGGTTTCCTACACCAAGGGGGACGCTGGAACCTTTCCTTGCCTTTCCCTTCAGCCTAAGATGTCAGGATAGAGTGTCATTGAGTTCCCATTGGCTCTGTCCCCACTCTGACTTCCAACAATAGCAGAGGTCCCCTCTTCACAGATACGCAAAGTTAAAAACAAAATCTGGAAGAGTGCTCTTCAGAGGGGTTAGGTTTGAGGCCATCTAATTAAAGTGAGTATTGTTTTTAAGGTGAGGTGGGGCAGGAGCCAGAGTTCCAACGAGAAGAAAAATGCCAGTCACAGGCCAGGATGCAGGGAAGACTGAGGACCCAAGTTCTAGATTTAGGGGAACGGTGACAGGAAGGAAAAGTGGGAGACAGGGGCCAGGAATCTAACTTAGGACCCAGGATCAGAAGACTTGAGTTTAGGACAAAGCACCGAGAAGAGAGTGATAAAGAAAAGGGTTTTGTTTGTTTGTTTGGTCTCTTCTTGTACTGGAGATTGAGCCTAGGGCCTTGCATACGCTAGATAAAAGCTCTACTACTGAGCCACATCTTCAGCCATTTTCCTGGATTCAGGGTTTTACCGTGTTGCCCAGGCTGTCCTTGAACTCCCTCAATGTTTTAGTTCAATGCCCTCGAACTTTCAATTTTCCTGCATCAGCATCTGGAGTGGCTGGGGTTACAGTCCTGGCTGAGATTTTTTCTGAAGTGGGAAAGATGTGAGCAGAAGGCAGGGGATTCAGCTCTGCTGGTGGAGAAGGCTCACAGCAGACAGGCATAGGGGATAAGAGGGACTGTGGCAAGCCAACATTTTGGTAATTCACATAGCCCTGCCTGGCTTGGAGCTTTCTTGTTATATGAAGCAGGTTGCCTTTGAACTTGTGGCAATCCTTCTGCCTCTGCCTCTTGAATGCTAGATTCATCACCACACCCAGACTTGGCAACGTATTTGAATTTCTACCTTGGAGAGAGCCCTAAGAACAAAATCTGCAGTGTCACATCTTTACAACGCACCTGAGATGCTGCTCAGAGAGCAACAAGGAACCTGGAGTCTAAGAGAAAGCAGTTCCCTCCCAGGAGAACCGGGCCACATGGTGCTTCCTCACCAGTGATGTCATCTGGAGTGGTCCTTCAAAACCACATACCAGTCAGGTTCCGAGGGACCCTTGCATCACCCTGCTGTACTGAGATCCTGTGAGGTTGCCTAGCAAGGCACTAGGTAGGGGGTGTGAAGTCTACACATCTGTGGATGGGCTAGCTTGCTGCTCAGCTCCATCCAGTCACATAGGAGCTTTGAGCTGGGGTCAGAAGAGGAGCAGGAACTGTCCTGAGTTGCCTAGCTCACACTATCTTTCTGTGAGTCAACCCAAGAGGGCCCATGGTTGGGAGCCTGAGCCCTAGAAGCTAAGTGGTACTTGGCCCAGGCCCCAGAACCTCAGTCTTAGAATGGCAAGGAACTGGACTTGCTCTAACAAGCCTGGAGGGCCTTCTCCAGGGCCTTTGGTGGGGATTCTGCCAGCTCTCCCCTGGAGAGGCCCTCTGTGCCAGTGCTGTCTTGGGGAATGGGCTTCCTGCACGAGGGAATTTAGATCATGAGCTCACAGTCACGAGCTGCAAAGTCCCGGGAAGCTGTTGGCCAAGTGCAGGCTGCAGTGGATAGAAAGCCCGGGTCTGCAGCAGAAAAGGACGTGGAAGCTCCAAGCACAAGTGTGGTGGCAGGCAGCCTCCCTGAGGTTACTCTAGAGGAGGTCCAGGAACAGAAAGGCAGACAGATCTCAGTACCAAGACACAGGGGGAAGGAGTAAGGAGCCAAAGATCTACAGGACATGGAAAGCAGACCTAGCCCAGCAGTGGGAGGACCCCTGAGCACAACCAGCGATGATCACCCTTGAGACAACCCTAGGGAAATACCTGAGAACTGAGGCTGGAGGAAGATGGGAAAACAAAGAATGAACTTCCTTCTTGTGAGTAAGAAGAAAGCTCAGAGAAGTAAGCACGGATGCCCTCCGAGGAGAAAACATCTCATCACGCGACACTTGTCAGGGGAATAAACACCCTGAAAAAGCAAGGATGGATAGAAACAGCTGGGAATGAACATAAAGGGCAAAAATGCGGAAGCTTAGCTGGGCAGATGAGCGCAATGGGGGCCCCCCGTCAGCCTTGGGTCAGGTAGGACTGAGGACACAGCATTTAACTGGAACCAAGACCATTCTGCTCTGTATGCTGGTGTGGGACACTACCTTAGGAGGAGCACGCCATTGAGTCTGTGCTGAAGATCCACAGAAACAGCTGATAGTGACTAAAAGAGAAGCTGGAGAGATGGCTCAGCAGTTAAGAACCAGTAGCTGCTCTTATAGAGAGCCCCTGGGTTCAATTCCCAGCACCCACGTGGAAGCTCACAACCATCTGCAACTGTAGTCCTATGGGATCCGATGCCCTCTTCTGGTGTGCAGATACACATGCAGATAAACACTCATTATGCATTAAATAAATAATAAATAAATTGTTTTTAAAAAGTGACAAAAAAAGTCATAGTAGACATCGATACCCTTCTCTTGGCCTGGGGAATTCAGGAGAGACATCACATTGGCAGAATATCAGTCATAGCTTTGTAAAGGTTTAGAAAGCCCCCTTCCAAATGAATAACCCAAAAGCGATAAGCTATTTTTAGCTCTGCATGGAGAAAACACACACAAGTGAACACACATGTAAAATAAAACTGATCTAGCCCAGCAGGCCAACCCTGACTTCTCTGATCCCTCATCTCCCGAGTGCACCAATCCTGCCACTGCCCATCTAAGCCATTTAACTGCAACCAAGGCCATTGTACCCATACATCGACGTGGGAACACTACATTAGTAGGAGCACGCTCCACACACACAGACACACACAGACACACACAGACACACAGACACAGACACACACACACACACACACACACACACACTGCATAGCAGCTGTGCCTAGAGGGGTCTTTCTGAAACCTCCTGGGCATATGAGGAAGCTGCTCCTGGAGGCAGGAGAGGCTCTGTCTTCTGCCTTTTGTCTCCCAGCAAGAGGCTCCTCCTTATAGGCTGAGGGAGGCCCCTGCCCACCTGACTGCTCTGTGCAGAAGTCTCCTGAGGGTGGCTAGACTCCCCCCTTGATCCCCGCATGGAGAGAGGGGTGTAGGCCTGAGTGAGGCTGGTGACCAGTCTGGCCTAGTAGTTGCCTCTTCGGTTGAAACTTAGATAGAAGCCTGTGAACCCATGATGTCGAAATTCACTTGCAGCTCCCTCCTTGGAGGGATACTTGGGGACAAGTGACCTGCAGTTTTTACTGCATTCCCCCATTCCCACCCATGGTTGCCAACTTTATCCTTCTGGCAATCGGCCCAGGGGATCCCGTTTTCCCGATACTTGGTGGAGGCCTTCCAGCTGGGTGTGTTCTTCCCTACACATCTGGGCCTGCCCGGAACATTTGGGAAGGCCTCAGCTGAGCTCTGGAGTCCCACCCCTGACCAGGGGAAGCCCAGCATTTTCTGCATTTCTTCACCTGTAGTCCACGGTAGAATTCCTTTACTGAGAGGGCAGAGGGAGGCCAGAGCCAGGTCCTGATCTATGGCTTGACTGCTCCCTCTCTAGGGTTTCTAGGTCCCATGTCCTCAACTAAAATGGAAACTCCAGCAGCTACCCATAGCACAGTACCCAACAAAGGAAAATGTACTTGAGTCCCATGCAAACCCTTCTGTGTCTGAGTGATGCAGAATAAAAAGCAGGCCAGGAGCAACAGCCAAGGGCTCCATGAGGATCTCAGAGCTAAGCAGGACCTCCTTGTGCCTGCTTGTGGGACCTCAGATAAATGGGTGGACCTGGAAGGCAGGAATCCAGTCCTAGCTCTGCCCCTTGCCAGCTCTGCCCCCACCAGAAGATCTAAGTTTCGTCAATCTGTACAATAAGGTCTAGGACCACCTCAAAGATAAAACTTTGCTGGGGATGGGCCCAAGACCCATGTTCTGATGACCATCTGGTTTGTCTGTAGCAACGTCCCAGGAGTCTTACCTGCATCCTCCGCCTCTCCTGGCTTGCAGCTCGTGTCTTTGTCAGATGCTCTGCTTCCAGCCTCTGGAGTGCCTCCTTCTGCAGGACCTGAGTTGCCTGGGCACTGTGCAGTGCACTCTCTGCCCTGCGTTGGCCTGGGGTCAAAGCAGTGTGGCTTGAGGCTCCCAAGCTTGGCAGATCTATGGGGTAACTGCCACTTGGTACTGCCCCTCCCCAGCTCAAAGCCGGCAAGTAGACTCAGTGAGTTGAGGCAAGGGTCACCTGGGTGCAGGTATGGGAGAGGTTCCCCTTCTCAGCCGGGGTGCTAGGAGTGGTCCCAGGGCCTGATCATCTGACCTTGGGTCACTGCTCCCTGTATCTGTCTTGCTTTCTCTACCCATCACCCTTCCCTTCTTCTTTCTTGGGCTCTGAGCTGCCACTCCCCCACATACCACATACTGCCTTTTTAATGGGAGCAGTAAGTTTAAAATAGTGGGGGAAGCCCCTGCAAAGGGCCTCTCTGAGGAGGTGACAAGGGGAGTCGTGTGACTTTCTGGAAGGGAGGGTGCCAAGTAGAGGAGGGCACAGTTGCAGCTGGCCTGAGGTGGGGGGGTATGGTTAGGTTCAGCAGGTCCCAGAGGTCTCTAGAGTCCACCCCTCTAATGGGAAGTCATTACTGAGAAAGGTGGCATTGAGTCATCCTGGGGATTGGGTACAGTTCCAGGCCTACCCCAGAGCCCTCCTGAGACCATACACTAAAAGTGGCTATGGAAGGGCCCCCTCATAGGAAGGAGAGATCCACCTTCCGCTGCATCTGCTAGGTCCCTCTGTAGCTGCTCCACACGGCTCTGTAGGTGGATGAGCTCGCTCTCTGCCTCTCTCAAGCGGCTGCTCAAACTGGCCACCTGGATGCAAGAGTTGGCCTAGGCAGAGAGAAAGAACTCAGCAGGGTGAGTTCTGGCAGGCAAGAGGAAGGGGGCAAAATATTTACTAGTGAGCTGGGTGGCCAGGCAGACATCTTCTGATCTAGCCCATAACATATGGAACAGAGTTGTGAAACCATAAGCTGTAGGGAAGCCAGCTATGGTGGATGACTGAGCTTACACATTAGCTTTGGAAGGCATAAAGGCTGGCTTTGGGCAGAGCCTGAGGAACCTAGATTTGGGGGCATGGATATAAAGTGGGGGAGCTTCCAGGGGTGGCCATAGAAGGCTGGAACAGTAGGCTAAGGATTAGAGCTGAGAAGCTTGCCCCCAGATCTAGCACTGTGGGAAGGGGGAGCCCACAGAGAAAAGGTAGACAACCCCTGTGGTCTCTGTGATTATGGTCAGTCCCAAGCTCATCTGCTACCAAGGAAGTCATAATGGGACAGCCGCTGTGTCCCTGGTGGAGTCCTGGCACCAGGGGGCATTGGTTAATAGGAGGAGAAAATGCCTCCATGTGAGAGACTGTGGGGAACACTCAGGTGTCCTGGCCAGGTGTGTAATGCAGTGTGTCCTCAGACTCTAGAAGCTTCAGCAATGTGAGCTCCAGGGCATTTTCTGCTGCCTACCCTGAAGAACAGAGTGACCCTGTGCTATGTGAGGCAGTTGGATCTGAGAGGTGGTGGCATTCCTGGCGTTTGTCACCACAGGGCAGTCTAAAAACTGACCACAGAGTGTTTCCCAGCATCTCAGTAGGCCCATAAATGGGTAGACACATAGACAGCAGTCTTCAGTGAGTGATTAAACTCCCTGCCTCCCAGAGTCCCTGGGGGTATATGTCCATATGGGTGTGGAAGACCTGAATCTCTTTTACCCGCTCCTGCTGGGCTTCTTGAAGCTTTTGCACCAAGTCCCTCAGGGCATTCCTGACAGAGGCCACATCTATGATCTGTGAGTCGGGGTCTCCAGGTGCAGGTGAGGGCCATCGGGATGGAGAGTAGGATCTAGTAGGGGGACTGTCCCTTTGCCATCCAGGGCGAGTCTGGGAGCTGCCTGCAGGAGGTGAGAGCCAGGGGAATGTGGGTAGGAACAGACATATAGATATCCTGCCTGTAGGAGCTGGGAGCAAAGCTATGGTAAGCACAGACTCCTAAAATTGTTAGGACTGGTCTGGCCTCCTTATTATGTGGGTTGTGAGGCCTAAGGAGAAGTTGGGGTACTCAGGTTGGGAACAGAACAGAGCCGAAATCACTGACCTGTTGTGGGAGAATGGGACCTCTCTGGAGAGGCCACGTGACTTTGGCTCCAGAGCCCTAAGCCACTGCGGAGTGTGGAGCACAGTCGGCCCAGCTGGGCCTCTGCATTGTGCCTGGCACCCTCAGCCTGGGCCAGCTCCTGCTCCAGGATGTGGACCCGGCTACAGGCATTGTCCAGGCTGCCCTGGAGGCTGTCAACCTGGCTGCTGGCCTGTCGTAGCTTCCTGGTGAGTTTGCGTAGCTCGGCCCGCAGGGTCTGCTCAGCCCTCTGGCTCTCACAGAGATGTCCCTCCAGCTGCTTTGCTCGGGCCTCCCCTGCTGCCTCGACTTCGGCCAACTTCTGCTGTAGCCCTAGAACCTGTAGGAAGGATGTTGGGACTCAGATGTAGGATTCAGACATCTAGGCTGGTTGAATCAATGGCTCAGGCAGGCCAGTAGGAAAACCCTGTTCTGCATGCCCTTTGAAGCATCATTTCAAGACAGGTTATAGCTGGAAGGCACCCTAGCTCTGTCTCCTAGTGTTTAGCAGGTGGGTATACCCAAGTCAGGTTAGGACTGCTGCCTCAGCATCATGGCATATCTGTTAGCAGCAGAGAGTTCTGCTGGCAGCTGTCTGCAAAACTGCAGCTAGCTAGGGCCACAGACTGGCTGCCCTCTCCTGCTAGGGACCCACCTCAGCCACTCTTCATCGGCCACTTCAGAGCCCAGTCGTGACCAAAGCGTGCTTTGTTATGTTTCTTGCCATGGGACAGTACCTGTGCTCTACATACTCATGCATGCATGAGCTGGGAATGCACAGGCGTGGGGAAGACGGAAAGGCAACTTGCCCCTTCCCCTGAGCCAGCAAGGGGAGCCTGGCCTCATGTCCCTTTCTGGGTGACTGCAGCATAACAATGGCCCTATTCACAGAAGGAGGTGTGGGGCTGAGGTCATTCTGGGTCACCTGAGCTTGGGAGCTAAGCCCCCACATTCTAGGCATGACTGGTGTTCAGGATGGCCAGGCATGCAGTTCGGGTACGAAAGCTGGGGACTGCTAGGCTCAGAAAGGCCCCTCTGTCCCTGGAGGCATGCAGTACCTTTAGTACACTGAACTACAGTCCTGGCTGTGGTTAGGCAGTGTCTTGGGAGCTGGCATAGGGGCTGTGTGAGTCCGGGATGCAGGGGTGTGTGTGCAAGGGTTGGGCATGTGTGATGTGGGCAGGCAAGGTCTAGGCATTAACTCCGTGTCCTGAGGCCTCCCTACCTGGCTCCTGCCCAGAACTCTGCCTAGCACCTGGGCAAGATTTGGCTCTTTCCTAAAACAAATCTGGGGAAATAAAGAGGTTACAGATTAGCCAAACCCCTTGCCCTCAGATCCCTTTCGCCCGCCCCTTGCTGCACATGGTCAGGTTATCATGGGGACAGTGGATGGACACGGAAATGGACATCAGGTCTCTTTCCACCAACCCTACTCATTGCCTCCTGCCTCCCCATAGGTGTTCCCATGGACCTTGTTTCAGTCCCTGTTTGTACCAGAGCTCGGTGGTCCCCCTAAGAGGGGCAAAAAGCCTTCCTACCTCCTTCTGGGCACCGTCACGGGCAGCCTGGGCCTCAGCTATCTGCCTCTGCAGCTCCAGTGCCTCCTGTAGGTTCTTCCGTCGCTGCTGTGCATCCCGAGACACTTGGGCCTGCAGCTCATTCACCTCCTTCCTCTTCCTCAGGTTCTCAGCTTCCAGTGTCCTTATCTAGGATGTAGGGGAGGTGCTGAGGGGTCAGGAACCCAGCAGCCCCCATAGCCCCTGCCTCTTGTCACGTGGTCTCCATTTAGGAGCTGTCCACATTCGAGGGACCTCAGTTCTGGCCAGAGGGCTTGGGATCTAGCCTCTCCTACTCTGCTGACGTACACCCGGGGCCCCTCTTTGGGTGGGGGTGCTGACTGGGGAGGATGGGAAGCAGCTGTCTGTTGGTTATAGCTCTCCCTAGGGGAGAAGCTCTGGCCAGTGTCACTCTACAGAAAAGAGCAGGACTAGAAACTGGCGCCCAGGATGGCTATGAGACAGGGACAGGGGAGGAGGACCTGGGGCAGCCTGATTGGGTGGAGGTCCCCTCACCTGTCTGTGGCACTCCTGGAGCTTCCGGCGGGTATCCGCCTGTGTCTGTTCCAACTCCTGCAGCCTGGTCCTCAGCTCGCAGGCATCCTTCTGAGCTGCTGCTTGGGCCTCCTGAAGCACCAGCAGCCTTTGCTCCTGCTCCTCCTTGGACCGCTTAAAACTAAGCAGGCCATAGGCTGGCTGGACACTGGGCCCAGAGCTTGTCAGACAGACCCTCCCCAGGGAGATGCTATTCTTTGTGTGTGCCCTATGCAGTGTCCTAAGACCTGACCTCTGGAGGGCTCCCATTACCCTTGACTCAGAGTCTATCCAAGTCTTGGTACCAAGAAGTGCACCCCTGTCCACTTTCACTTCTCAACTCCTCTTTAGCCCCACCCTCTTTTACCTCTCTACCAACCCCCCAAAGATCCCTTGTCCAGCCCAGCCTCCTGAGCCACTCACAGGGAATCCAGTTCCCTCACCTGTTAAGTCTGCTGGGTGGGAACTCCTTGAGGACAGGAACAGGTTGGCTTGGTCCTTAGCTTCCCCGAATAGACTAGCGTTTGTAGGCATTAATTAATCGGGGTAGCTGAAGATTGCTTTCACTGTCTTTCTCACCCAGCTCACAGGCTACCCGTGCCCTGCACTCTCTCACTACGGCCTGGCTGAATAGCAGGGCTGCAGGCTCTTCCCCTAACTACTCTATAGGGTACCCGTCATACCCTGTCCGTACCTGGCCTTCTCTTGCTCAGCCTTGTGGATGGTGGCCCGCAGCTTGGTGTTGGAGTGCTGCAGCACATTCTTCTCTTGAGCCTCATCATCCAGTGCCCGGTGGGCCTCCAAGGACTCCCTGCGGAGCCCCTCACAACTCGCTTCACTGTCCTGAAGCTCTTGGCGCAGTTCGGACAGCCGTTCATGGGCCATGTTCAGCTGGGCCTGTAGCCCCTCAGCCTACGGGAGAAATGTGCTCTAGTGACCAGTTTGGGGACGCGTGGGTACACAGGCAGCTGTTCCAGGAACCAGAGAGAGCACAGGATTCTGACTCTAGCTGGATATCCCTGAGACACCCAGCACTTGCGAGAGAAAGCAGGTCCCTGGGGTACAAGGCCCAGATAGCTTTCGCCTTGACTGTTCCTGGAGCTGGCTCCACACTATGCTCACCCTGTAGAATGCTGAGGTGTGGATTGGGGTTCAGCAGGGCCTTCCTGGGGCACAGTTTTGTTCACACATAGCTTTGACTACTGATAGCTCTTTTTACCTGCTAACCTGGGGCCTGCTCCTCCCTTTTGATAACTGTATAGGTAGTGTGGGTCAGCAGCTGGGGGCTTAGCACCAGCAACTACATAGTCGTGAGCTCAACCATCCTCTCCAGCCTCTTAGTAGTGAGGGAGACAGGGGAGAGGGAGGGAGAACTCAGGCACCTGTGCTCTTTGAATTCTCCAGCAGACTCAGGGCTTCTCAGGCCAGGCTGCTCCATTGCTGAAGCAGGAGGCTATAAGCATCATAGGAGTCTCCAAGGCACGGCTCAACCCTTAAGAGCATGGATACCCTCAAACATAAGGGAGGCCACTTAGTACCTCTGTGAACTGACCCAGGGAAGGCAAGGGATCACAGTGTAAGTTCCCATCTCCTGCTGGCTGGCCCATGGCCCAGAGGATGACCCCATCATCCTGGAATTGAGGATAGGGCCTTCACACTGCAGGGGTACTAAATCCTGGTTTCCTGCCCTGGGGCATAAAGTACCTCTGGGCACCCAGGTTCTATGTGGAAGGGTCCAGAGGAGGGCCAGTCCACTCTTAACTCCCAGGCTATGGGATAGGGACTTGCTGAGGCCTCCCAGTCCCAACCTACAAGTCTGACCAGAAGCCTCAGAGAAGGCTCCATCCTGGCTCTCAAGTGTCCCTGGGGAGGAGGTGGAGGAAGCCAGCAGGGACATGTTGAGAGAGGAAGCCACAAGAACTCAGTGATGCTGAGTTGCTGCTTTGCCAAAAGCAAACCCCTCTCTGCTAGCTGTTTTCACGGGACATTGTCCAGGCCCCCGGCCGGCCCGGCTCCAGAGTACGCCCACTGTTATTGTTGTTCTGTTTTTGGGAAGGGCCAGGGCCTCCCCACTGCTCCCCACCCCCCCCCACATGTGGGAGCCACAACCGTGCAGAGCATTTTCCGCTGAGCTCAGCAGAATCCACCCAGAAGGTCAAGGACCAGGGAAAGGGCCTGTCCATCATAAAAGGAGCTGCACTCATTTCCCGGAGTAGGGGAGATGGAAATAAGCAAAACAAATGGGGGAAGGGACCCCCTGCTGCCAGAACACCTCCTCCCCCACTGTCCAGCACCACCACCCACTGCCTCTTGAGGACATCCATCCCTTTTGCAGGAATTTTACAGCCAAATCGCTTAATGTGATTATAATAATTATTTCTTTACTAGAAGTTGTATAAACAGTCTCTTTTGAAATTTCCTGCAGGGAGGCAACTCCAGAGCTCTGCAGGGAGGAGGGCAGCAAGGCAAGCAGGGGAGAGGTGACAGCGGGGTAGCCTGTGTGTGCATTCATGCATGCATGCATGAGTGAGGGTATTCATGTGCACTTTGTGCACACCCAAAGGATATATGTGCATGCATATAGATGTATGTTTACACATGTATGATAGGTGTGCTTCTAAGTATGCATGTGTATTTGCTATTCATCTACATGCACATGTATATGCTTCTTGATGTCTATGCTTTCATATGTGAGCCCTGCAAGTGTGTGTGAATGCCTTAGGTGTGCCTATGCACATTGCTTTGTGTGCACATATCAGCGTGTATCTGTGTTCATAGATGTGTGTTGTCATAGGTTGCATGAGATGTGCACATATGTGCATACAGATGGGAGGTTATCAACATGTAGGCTTACATGTCTGTGTGCATATTTACATGTGTGTGAACCCCAAGAAGGTCTGTGAGAATATGCAAGTTCCCGCAGTTGAAAGTGGGGGAATTCTGAGCCAACCTGGCCCCTGGGGACACCCTTCTGCAATCATTTCTCTTTTCTACTCCATCCCCCCACCTTTTCAGACTCCCATCACTCCTAATCACTTTCTGGGATGCTTCCTTACTGAAAACTTGACTTTGCTGTGAGGTTCATATCCTTCATCTGACCAGAACAAAGAGCCCCCCCTCCCCTAGATCCTCCTCTTTCTGCCCCCAGTTTTGAAATTACACTTTGCTTCTCCATGTGGTCACTGACCAGGCCTCGGCTTTGAAATCTGTTGGAAGGAGCCCATTCTCTTTGGGGCCAATATAAACAGCCCGTCATGTTCAGTCATGCTCTCTTCCTCTCCCGGGCTCTTGGCTGGCCCCTTGGGGTGTGCTTGGGGAGGGAGAACCCCTCTCCTCACCACACCAGGCCAGCTGCCCTGCCTGCCAGCCTTGGCACACAGCCCAGAAGCTGTGAGGCCGCTTTGTCCCCACAGGCCCCACCTGGGTTCTGGCTGACCCCCCTCCACCCTCAATCCACATACCCTCCTGCCCTTGCCTCTCCCAGGAGCCCCCAAGTCCTGTCAGAACTCCTCAGAAACACCTTTCCATCCACAGGCCTGCTGGGCCCCTGCTTGGCCTAGCCCTGGCCTCTTCTGGCCCCGCCCAAGACTGTCCCCCATCCTGTTGTGATCATGTGACTCCTGGAGCCTCTGTGTGAGCATCAGGGTCAATGATTGTCCCTGTAAATCCCACCACCATCCCACTTCTGCCTCTCTGCCCTGCATATTCTAAACTCAGCTTCACGCCACCTTGTACAGGCTCCCCACGGCTCACTAGGTAGACAGATTTTTAGATAGCATCTCCCACCCCTGTGTCACAGTGGTCCCTCAGGCAGGCTTTGGAAGCCACTGTACAATGACAGCTCCCTATTTCTGACTCCTGGTTTCTGAACTGTGTAGAGGTGAAGGTTAGGCTGGGGAGACCCTGGAGCCTGTGCCATGGTTCTGATCAATTGTCCACGGCTAGTATCCCTGGGTAGCCAACAGGAGCACATAAGCTCTGTGGTCTCCCTGGGAGGAGGCAGGACCAGTGGTAGCCATGACTGGGCCTCACATCTACCTGCAGCGAACTTCAGCAGCTCTGCTTTCTCTTAGCAGTGGCTTGGCTCTGCCCCGTCAAGTCTCTTAAAGCCCAATCTACCACTTTGGGCTAGAAATAATCCTAGGCCATGGCCCACTTTCCCCAGCTGATGTCAGGAGCCAGGTACCATTTCACCCCTCGGAGAGATGCCCCTGGTTGCTGAACCAAATGGGCAGTCCGTTTGACACTTGCTGGTCTTGTGGTATCTTCCTTTCTCCTGCATCCTTAACCCTCTCAGTACCATCTCCTCACCTCTCTCCTCACACTGCTCCGCTCAGCTGCTGTCTCCCTGAGCTTTTCTCTCAGAGTTTCGGCTTCTCTCTGGTGGGTGGAGATGGCCTCCTCAAACTGGACCTGGAGAGTCCTCAGCTCTTTCGTCATGTTGGTGACGGTGGCCTGGGGATAGAGGGACCACTGGGTTTCTGGGAGGCTGGTCTGCGGCCCTACTGCCAGGCCATGAGATGAAACATGGTATGGATGCTCTGAGGTGAGGCCCATGCCCACAGCTCTTCACTTTCCATCTGGGATTCCCAAGCCATCAGCTCGTGGCAAGTGAGTAGACATGGCCTGGTTGGCGGCAGCGGGGTGGGGCGGGGAGAGCGCAGTGGCTCAGGTGTCCTTTTCTGTCTAACAGTCCTGTTTAGCCCACTTTATATGGAGAGGGGACAGGAAGACTTGCTTAGCAAGTGAACAGGTCCTGCCCTCAGTGGCACTACCTGGCCAAGCAATGGATCTGGGGCTGAACCTCTGCCCCAGTGAAACTTTCTGCTACTCAGATCACCCAGGTCTGGCTGGTCCTGGGGCATCCACTATGGTCAATGTCGGGTTGGCGTGGGACAAGGAGGCAGAAATCCCAGTGGAGAGATGTGGAACAGGACTGGACACTGCTCACCACATATGTCCCCATCCACCTGGTACCCAGTTTCCTGAACTTTCCAATGGGTAAGTGGCAATAGGGGACAGCTATCATCCTACCATCTATAAACAAATGTGCCCTAAATGTATGTGACCGAGCTCCATATGTCGAATGCTGCCATCATAGCCTGGCAGCTGTGCAGTGCCCTGGACTCAGTGCAGCCCAGGTCTGCTGTCCTGTTGCACCACAGACTATTCCTGCAGACTGCTGAGCACCCAGAGGAGACTGAGGTCCTCTAGGCACCAGCTCCTGGGTTCAGTCTGAAGCACTTCCTTGTCCAAAGATGTTACTCTCCTCACCTTGACAAGGCCCAGTGCAGTCCCTGGTTAGGATTCTTCCCCACTCACTCTGGGCCCCATCCTAGACCTCACATGGTTCTTTCCCAGGACTGCAAGGACCTCAGCATTTGAAAGAAAGCACTCTTTCCCCATAGGCTGGGGACAGAGACATCTAGGCAGGTGGTGTCAGGGCCCCTCCAGAACCTGCAGTTTTACAGAGGCACCAGTGATCTGTGGAGGCCCCACCCCACCCCTGCATTCTGCAGTCCACCACCTGGGGTTAAGGCTACAGAGAGGCTTCCATCCGCCCCACCTCTCGCTCTGGCCCTTGGCCCCTGCTTTCCTTCTCAATGGGCACGAGTCACCTAGGATGGCCAGGTCAATGGTTTTGTGCCCACATGGTCCAGAATTGCTAGCTCAGTGAGGTTGCGATTCCCTGTGAATCTTGGGGACCAGCTCCTGGAGGCAATGATGACTCAGGCCAGTAGGCCCCTCCACCCATCTATGGCTCAGTGCCATGTCACCCCACAGCTGGGGTTCCTTGGCTGTATTTCCCCTCTCTCAGCGGGTTTTAATTTCCATTTTCTAAGCCGAGGTGGCAAAAGAACCCTTAATGAGCTCCCTGAGGACCCGAGCTAGCTGGAAGGCCTGGTCCCTAGCCCAGGGGGAGATTTGGCCAGCATTAGAGAAGACTCTAGAAGCTGCAGAGGCTGGTCTATGAGGAGGCAGCAGCTCCCAGGGTCTCAGGATGCCTTCCTGCCCAGGGGGCAAAGATTGGTAAAGGTGCAACTTGGAAAGAAGAACATAGCCATAGACTCCTCTGGGCCCATGCCAAGGAAGTGCTGTCCAGCCCTAGTGAGGGACTGGGGGTGAGAGAAGACAGAACAAGAGGAAAAGGAGCCAAGGGGAAGCTTCTGGAGCCTGGGTACCACTTAGGTTGTCCTAATCTGTGATGGGGGGTCAGAGTATGTGTACTGGGGGTCATACCTAATTGCCACACCATTTCCTACTTCACAGCACTGGGGACCAGTCCCTGCCTACTTCCATCAAAGCCACCAGGACATCCTCCCCAAGGGCCTGCCACCTCTGTGCACCTGCCTCTCACTCCAGCTGGGTGATTTTCTTTCATCACCATATGGGTAACAAAAACAGATCTCCGAGAGTCAAAGACTGGCCACAGGAACAACCTCCTGTGGAGGCAATCTCCACCAGTAAGATTAGTTGTGTTGCCCTCCCACAACTGGGCTTTCTTAGAACTAGCTTGAGCACAGCAGGAAAGGTTTGTGCTATATAGACCAGAAGGTGGGGACATAGACCTGGGTCTACCCTTCTCCTGGCTGTTGCTATCCAGTATATGGTCCAGCCTGGTCCTCCTGTCAGTCTTGATCAAGTTCTGGGAGCACCAGGCCAGAAGAGTCCCGGTGCCCGTAGCCAGTACAGGCAGGGGCCAAGGCATAGAGAGCCATAATCACTTGGCTATTTCTGCCTTTGAGATCGTGGTTTCTCCCAGCAAGAAACTTGGAGGCCAGGGGAACATAAGACTCAGGAAGACACAAGGGGGGGTATAATTCTAGGAGCAGACAGAACGGGGGTATTCCGGGGGCTCTGCCAGGACTTGCTTGGCCCTACAGGACCAGGCAGTTGTCTGACCCTTGCCTGGGAACTGTCGTCAGCGTGGCTCACCTCAGCTTGCGCTTGCTGGTGCTGGGCCTCCTGACGGGTCCGTTCCAGCTCTCTGTTAGTGCCAGAGAGCTCCTTGCTCAGCAGGCTCTTCTCTGCTTCCTTCAGAGACATCGCCTGGACATGAGGAGACAGAGAGCTTGTGAGGGAGCTGAGGAGTCGGGGGAGCTCAGCAGAGCTGCTAGGGCTCCCTATCTGAGGCACAACAGGATGCCCCATGTTAAGTTTCCTGTCAGGCTTACCAGCTTTTGTTTGCATACCCTGCCACTGGGCAGGGGGTGGTCCTGAGCTCAGGACTTTACTGGCACCATACTCCAACAATCCTACATGCCGCTCCCACTTTTCCATGACCAGAGGTCTGGTTCTCACTGGACAGACTGGTGTTTCATGATTCCCTATCGTCCCGGTTACTGCTTCCTACAGTGATCAGGAAGAAGCCGCTGATGGCACTATACCCCAAGGATGTCTGTCTCACCAAGGGTGTGGGCAGGACACAGCAGCCAGACTCGGGGAGACCCAGCTCCCAGAATGGCAGGGCTGGAAACAGACTTCAACCAGGTCTCAGTCATATCATTGATCATGCCAGGCAGAGCAGTCCCAAGAGCCTTGGATACCGGCTCAGAGAGAGTTCTGGTTGGTGAATACAGACAGGCTAGGAGTGTGATGGGCCAATCCCACCTGGAGCTGCATTCAAACTGGTGCCCTGGCTTGTCCTGATTGAGATAAAACTACAGCAGCAAGCATAGTACATTCCTAATGATCCAGTCCTTCCCCTGACTCTCCAGTTGTGGGCCACGGTACTTCCCACACTCTCAGTGAGGCTGGTCAGAAGTAGGGGTAGCAGGAGAGCACCCCTTTAGCTTCCAGCCAACATACATCTAACCCACGGCAGCTAAGATGGGCTGCATCGCTGAGGAATTTAAGAATGACAGTAGTCCCTGAAGAAGAGGTGGCAAGGCAGGAACACCACTCTCCATGTTTCAAAGAATTAAAAAAAAAAACAAAAAAAAAACCCCTTTGCTCCTCACCTATCCTCTCCCTGTCAGAACACATGCTTGCTTTCTTCTGCCTTATTCTGGTAACCCGTCCACCCCTAGCCTGTGAGACCTTTGGGACCTGGGGCCTTGATTTCCCTTCTTGAAGTTCTCGCTAATGGACCTAGCAAGAAAATACTTGTTGAAATCGTAAGCAAAACTTCATGAAGGACAGAGTGTGACTTTCGCTGCGGCGAGGTGAGCAGGTCACGGTTCAGGCCCAGCAGACTACAAGCGTCAGTAAGAGGAGAATTAAGGGGAAATGGTCCTTCATAACCAGTTGTCTTGTTTCTTTGAGGCCTGGTCCATGCAGACTCTCTCTTCTTGCCTGAGGTCTCCCGAAGATTGCCTTATGGTTGAAATTGTCAGTTTCTTCCAAGAGGAGTGGCGTGCAAGTTCTGCTTGCCAGATCTTCCCCACCGGGCACTGTTTCTTCATGTTGACATGAGGGGGAGCAGATGGTGTGGGCAGAGGGCCAGGGAGAGGCCACTGGCTGCTGTGGTGACCACTGCCCACACGCCTGGCTTTCTGGATTATAGCATTGGAGCACAATGTTATTGTGGTTCTGTTGTGGGTCCGGGGAAACTATTGGAGGCCATCTTCTCAGCTTGTTCTCCTCTTACTGACGCTCCTCTCTTAGGGCTGTTTCTGAAGCCAGAAAGCTTCAGTCAGATGGGAATAGGTGGTGTGGCCTGGTGTGGCCTGGTGGGTGGTCTCAGATGGCATGAGGTACTGTGTAGGGCCTTGACCACTGCCCCAGATAGGTTGCTTCTCTGAGCATCTTCTCATACACCCATGGGGATGATGTCACTGGATCCTTCACAGGTGCAGCTTTTTCAGCTTTAAACTCTCTGTGTCCTCTCTGAATTTAGCCTTGTTACCCCAACCCTTACCCCAACCCCCTTCATATTACTCCTGCTTGGAAACATCTCTGTTTTCCATTACTTGAACCTGGTGTGTAGGGCCTTCAGGGCTCCTCTGCAGTCCTTGCCATCCAGTTCACACAGATCCTGGTGCCCATACTGACACATGCATCCCAGATACTGCTGGATGCTCTCACCCCATCCTCTTGCTCCCATTTCAATACCCTGCTCCTCTTGCAAGGCCTTAGCTTCCTCCAGTATGGGGACACAGTTAAAAATCACGGCTCCCATGCCTGGGGTGTAAATGGGCAGGAGACCAACATGTGCCCTTCTCAATTTCCTACTAGTCAAATAAGCTTATGAGGCTAGAATGTTGACAGTTAATTAGAAACACAGTCTTGTCACAACCCCCACCTCTTCCAGCCACCTATATTCTCTTCTTGCAATTTGTGATCAGTGCAGAGAGATTATCGTCCTTGCTCACTGTGATGGCATGCTTGCGTGTGTGTACTTGTCTGCTCAGTTCACTCAGCAATGAATTCCTGAGGACGGCCTAGTTCCTTGGAAAAGCCTGGGCTAAAGGGCAACCTTTCCCACCCAGTGTCTTGACTTGTGGGATGGAAGAACGCTCAGGTTAGATGAGAGTTGTGTGGCTGGACCTTGCAGATTATGGGGTGACTGACTGATCAGGTGAGGGAGTTGACAGACACATGGATGAAGAGTTGGGTACCTGGGTAGATAGCTGAATGCATGGCAAGCTGAAGGGGCATCTCAGTGGGTAGACTGATGGATGGCCAGGGAAACTGACAGAGGGATGTCTGGACAAATTAATGGATGGATGGTCAGCTGTGTGGAAAGCTGTGTGTGTTTCTGGATGGCCATGGATGTAAGCAGAGGTCAGTGAGCATAGAAAGAAAGATGGATAGTCAAGTAAGTAGAAGGAAGATGGATGAGTGGAAGGACATCCAAGTGTGTGGATGGGCAGGTGGGTGGACATGCAAGGAAATATATAAATATATAAGTGTGTGTGTGTGTGCGCGCGTGTGCACGCACATGTGTGTGTGTGTGAAGGCATGGTTGTTTAGATGATATATGAATGTGTGGATGGATGGTTGATATATGGGCGTGTGGATGAACGGATGGATGTGTAGATGGATGGATGTGTG
>LOJH01010764.1:0-27122 GCA_001685095.1 Ellobius talpinus
AAGTAGAATCAAAGCCCAGATCCATTGTCCTTGGCTTCTCAGTCAGCTCTCCTCCCTGATTTGTGAGAAAACAAAGGTCAACTATTCTAATAGTCTCTCCCCAACCCTTTGAGACAGCAAGGACTTTTTCATCATCCCAAACTCCACCACCCGCCGCCTCTGTGCAGTTTGTGTTTCTCCAAATGGAAAGTGTCGTGCAGCTGAGATATGAGTGTAATGTTGGAAGTTCTTAGGGCTGCTAATCTTTGCCCCATGGCACAGCTATAATTACCCAACAAGGAAACCCAGTAGAGTTTACCAGGACAATACCATGTAATGACACAGTATTTATAGGTGGCTGCGGATTATTGTGTAATTACACCGAAGAGATCCAAAAGTAATTATCAAGATCCTACCCTTGGGGTTCAGAGGAGAGAAATAATCATGTGTGTAGGCCTCCTTTCGAAGCAAATCCCTCTTGTGGTTTCTCAGCAGGACAGGAGCCAAGGAGCTTTAAGAATTATTTGTGGTCAAGCACTTTGCCTAAGAGTTCTACTGTGACCCCTATTGCTCTGGCCTGGCTCTGACTCAAGGAAAACCCCCTTTTGCTGTTCTGCCTCATCTCTTCGACATCTATCACCATGAAATTTCTTTTGAATACGACCATGTGCCATGCTCTTACCCATCCCCGCATCATCTCAGTGTGTGTTGGTATCATTTTGTCTCATCCTCTGTCACCTACTTTGATGTCTACCTGCAACATGCCAGGCATCATGGTGAATGAAAGGGTGACTATGGCATGGTCTGCAGTTGCATGACTTCACCAGTCTGAATGGGAAATAAGAAAGGCCCATAATTCAATATAAGATAGGATACCGTGCCTTTCTTAGAAAGCTAAGGAAGCACATGGGAATGAGAGGTTACTTTTGATAGAAGAGACACTGATCAGCTTCACAGAGAAACCTGGACAATAAAGTGTTTGGCCAAGGCTGGGGCAATGGCAGGAAAGGACACAACAAAAATAAAGAACTGTATAAGCATCTTGACTGTGACAAGAATTAGCAGAGAGAGGTTGGGAAAAAGGACCAGAATCGTTCTTGTTTCAATGTCTGTCATATTATGGCACGTGTCAGACTCTCAAGAGTAGAGTGAGGTCAAATTGTGGAGGGCTTTAAATGCCTAATTAAGGTAGGTGAACGCCATTGCTAATGGAATAAAGAGCTACTGAGTGGAGGGACATGATTAGGGGTTGTCTTTAATGTGGCAATATTGAAGAAACTAGGTTAGGGTTTGGGGGACATAATTAAGACTGAACAGTCTATAAAAAGATCATCTTAATATCAAGTTGAATGGCACTTCATAACTTTTGTGTGTGTGCCAGAGAGAAGCCAGAGAAAGAGACAGACACACAGAGAGACAGATACAGAGAGATAGAGAGACAGAGACAGACACACACAGAGACTGAGAGAAGGGCATATGATTGCAGGTGCACACACACATAGTGCCCAGGTGGAGATCAGAGACAACCTTGAGGAGTTGGCGCTTACCTCTCGTCTTGTGTTGAGACAGAGTCTCTTTTGTCACTTCTGCTGTGGACTTCAGCGTAGCTGGCCCCACACATGTGTGGAAGATCCTCGTCCCCACCTCCTAGCTGACATAGGAGCCATGGTAGTTCAGATGTGCATGACCACATCCAGATCTTTACACAGAGCCTGAGGATCTGAACTCAGGACATCAGGTTTGTCTGAGAAGTGCTTCCACCTGAGCCATTTCCCTGCCCTCCAATATTGTGGTTTTGACTATCGTTTGTTCATTTCCCCTTCCTCTAACTCCATGAAATTTCTTCCTTTTTACTCTGTTTCTTTTAGTTTTGTTAGATTAGTGCCCACATAAATGTGAGATTCTACAGCATTTGTCTTTTCGGGTCTACTCAAATTTTCTCAAGTACACGCTCATGAGTTTCTTCTATGATATTGCAAATAGCAAGAATTTTAAAGAAAAGGCTAAAATTATTCTATTACAATATATATGCAACTCATTTCTTTATTTATTAGTCAATGAAACTTTATGCTGTTCTTAAGTCTTAGGTATTGTGAAGGATCCTGTAGTGAACACAGGAATCTTTTTGAGGCCCAGATTTTCCTTCCTATAGACAAATATTCAGACCCGGAATTCTACTGTAAAGGGTAATGTCTGTCATTAACTGCACTGCATTATCGACTTAAAAATTCATTAGTAGAGTAGAACTTACAGTAAGTGTTCTCACTACCCCCAAACCACAAGTAATAACGAAGTGGGAAAAGCTTAGAAAGGCCCAAGGATATGTCTATGGCCTTGATGGTGGTGATGGCTTCCTGAACATTCATTTGTTGCCAGATTCATGCAATTGTATACATCACACAAGTACAGATCTTTAATGTCAATCATATACCTCAATAAAGTGGCTTAAAGCTGGAAAGGGGATTGGGACCACTAGATAAGCCACCACTCAGGTTCAGTGAGCAGATTAAAGCCACTATTAGGTGGGAGGGATGAGGAAGAGGATGACTCGATGGGGATGTGATTATGTCAGGAGACTGGTCAGCGCCAGTCTGATAGCATTCTCTGTGTAAAATCACTCACACACATCCTGGAGGAGCCACAGCAGGAGGGTGAGTTGGGCTCTGGTACATGGTGCTTTGGGAAATGTCTGTAATTCCTTCTAACAACAAGTAGAATTACTATTGCTTTCCAGTTTGCTACAGTTACTAACTTTCTGTAAGGGAGCATGCGTGTGCCATGGTGCATATGTGGAGTGGGTGCTTTCCTTCCAGCTTATGATTTCAGGGGTCAAATTCCTGTCATCAAGTGAGTAGCAAGTGACTTTATTTGATGAGCCATCTCTCCAGCCCCAAGTAGATTTTTTAGGCATAGGTCAGCAGCTTATCTAAGAATCAGGAGATCATTGCCTTTCTCTTTCTTGTTCTGAAACATAAAGGCATTTGACCTGGTGACATGTCTCAGTGGTAGAGCACTTAACCAATATTCATGAGGATGTGGGTTCACTAAAAAACCCACAAAACAAACAAACAAACACTCCCAAACTACAAACTGGAATGTATAAATGCATCAGCCTCAAAGGAAGCAGACAGCAAGGTTTGCAGTTCATGCTTGCATGCTGGCCTCACCGACTCATGCAAAGAGAAACAGGTTTCCACCACCTCAAACAGGTTCATCAACATACAACATATAAACCACAGGAAAATCAGAAACCATGTATCATAGGGCCTCTGAAGGAGCCTCTTCATACAGTAACAAGACATTCTTTTTATCAAATTAACTCATTACAGTGTGTTGACTGTAATTACTGTTATTCTGTTGGCTTCTTTTACATAATGGTAAGGGTGGGAACATGGAACCATGCACCATGAATTATCTCTATCCAACCCTCACTTGGATCCCAACTCAATATTATATGGTATACTTAAAGGGGAGAAAAAATACCAAGCTCATATTTGTAAGCATTTGGATGATGAACGTGCTGGGCAAACTCCAACCATTCATTTTAAATTTAAAAGTTTCTGTCACAGAATCCATTCTTTCCTCTTCCAACTTCTGGTGGCAGCTGGCAATTCCTGCTTGGTGGCTGCATTGCTCCAGTTTCTGTCTCTAGGGCCAGATCATCCCCCCTTTTTCTTCTGGGTCTGTCCAGTGGAGGGCGCTACATGTGGAATATATGGAGAAGTGTAAATTCATAGGGACTTTTGGAACATGTTAGGACTACTGTGTGTGTGTGTGTGTGTGTGTGAGAGAGAGAGAGAGAGAGAGAGAGAAAGGATGTTTCCAGAGACAAGTGATGAGGCCACTGAATTAACAGGCGGCTTAAGTTTTTGGTGAATTCATAATATGAAGTAGTGAAAGGTTGGAAGTGAGGCTAAGTTGGAGGAAGTAGGCCACCAGATATTTTAGAGTGGCTGTAATAAAATATCCTGAGAAAAGCAACTTAAAGTACACTGGCACACAGTTCAAGGGTACAGTCCACCATAGTAGGGAAGTCAAGATGGCAAGAACTTGAAGCAGTTGGCCACCCCGGCCCCCGACACACACAATCAGGAGACAGAGAACGGTCAATACTCATTGATGCTTAGGTCTCGCCACTCATACAGTGGTGGATCCCAGTCAGGGAGTGGTACCACCCACAGTGGTGAGTCTCCCCACTTCAAGGGATGTAATCAGGATAATCTATCACAGGTGTGCACAGAGACCCTTCTCTCATGTCTAATTAACAGCTAACACTAATCTCCACCCTGGAGAAGTCTCCTTGTGGGGAGGGGCAGATGATGTTCCAGAGTCTTCCTCTAGCACTGGCTGTTTCCTGTTTACTTTGATGTGAACTGCTCTACCATGCCATGGCTTCTCCACTATGACAGACTGAGCCCCACGAAATCAGGAGCCAAAATAGATCCTCCCCCTTCTAAGATTTTCGTTCAGGTGCCTGGTCACAGTGACAGAAAAGTAGCTAACATAACACGAACGTTTAGCTTGAAAACCTGCTGTCCACATCTTTATTTAACAAACGGAGACACCCTTTTATAGTAACAATGAAATCATAAGCATACAGTAGAGAAACTTTTGGGTATGATTGTCCAGAAAGAAATCATCTTCTCTTTAGGCTGTTCAAGGAAATAATCGGCTGCGTCTCACAGAGCCACAGTCCAGGACAGCATTGACCAACAGGAACATGATGAGAGCCACAAGAGGAAACGGCAGACTTCAAGAAGAAGCCTTATATAAGTAAAATTAATTTTAACATGCTATTGTAATTAACTCGATATGACCCCAGCATTTCAGTCTGGGTGTGAACGTCCAGGAGCAGCTGTACCAAATTACTACAAGCTCGGTGAATTTAGAAAACAATTTATTTTCTCTGAGCACAAAGGGATCTGGAGGCCAGAGCTTGAAATCTGTTCCATTGGGCACAAACTGAGGGTTGGCAGGCCCATGTTTTCTCTGAAGTTTCTGTGGCAGAATCCAGTCTGACCTCTTCCAACTTCTGGTGGCTGCTGGCAGTTCCTACTTGATGGCAGCCCTGCTCCAATCTCTGCCTCCAGGGCCATATCATCCTCCTTTTCTTCTGGGTGTGTCCAGGTCTTTCTCTTTCTCACTCATTCTGATTGTACATAGGATCGAATGCAGTGGTTCTCAACCTTCCTAGTGTTGTGTCCCTTGAATACAGTACCTCATGTTGTACTGACCCCTCTATCCATAAAAATATTTTTATTGCTACTTCAAAACTGGAATCTGCTACTGCTCTGATTCATTATGTAAATATCTGATGTGCAGGATGATTGATATGTGACCCAAAGGGGTCAGGGGTCATGAACCAAAACTTGAAAACCAATGGTCTAATGGGTAATCCTGAAGAAGCCTTCTAATCTTAACATTATCCATTCAGGCACATAAGTAAAGAAATTCCAACCTTGAAATAAAGTTGTATTTAATAGAAAAGATTTTATATTTCTCCAAGTTTTAAAATTAAAACAAAAGAAAGGGGCTAGTGAGATGGCTCAATGGATAAGAGTACTTGCTGTGCCAGCATGAAAACCTGGGTTCAAATCTCCAGCTCCCACATAAAAACCTGAGTATGGCTGTGCTGACCTGAAATCCAAGTGTAGTGATGGTGGGTACAGGGCTTTCTGGATACCAGCCTAGTTTCTGGCTCAGTGAGTGACATCATCTCAAGGGAAGAATGTGGAAAGCTGTAGAGCTGAACCCCTGACATCCTTCTCTGACCTCTTCATGTGACATCGTTCTCTGGCCTCTTCATGCACATACCAACAGGCACATCTTTACACACACACACACACACACACATACACTGTGCACCACCCTCACACACAACACACAGCATACACTAACAAACACGTCTAACATGAAAGAAAATGGGACCTTTCCTGTCTTAGGTGTAGTTCCCATTTCTCAGATGCTTAGTGCCTATGCAGAAACTGTCCAAATGCTGCCATTTTCAACAGTGAAGAGCAAGGACAGATGGCAGGGTGTCTCTGCAGTTCCTTCTTTCTTCAAGCCAATAAAAATCTCTATGCCCTTGACCTGCACATAATTACTTACTTATACAGCATTTCCTACAAATAATTTGTTTCCCAGATTCCCATCCACATTCCTGGCAGCCATTACTTCCTATGTTTTAGAAATGAACAAGTAGTGTATACGAAAGTTGACAAAGATGCATAGGTTGCTCGAGGAAGAGATACACTTGCGGTACAAGTATTTCCTTGACACAATACCGTATTGTTTTCTATTAGCATGTTCGACTGCAACCACAAAAAGGTTCCCTGATTCAGAAGTTTATGCTTGGTTTAACAATAACTCTGTCACAGATTGAACCCGACCTGAAAGCCTTGCTGAGTAAAAGGGGGCCACAGCAACCATCGCATATAGTTAAGAATCGAAATACTTACTGGAACTGAAGGAAAGCTGGGTGCAAAGAAAATATAGTTGTTTGTTTTGTGTAAAGGGTTTCTCTGCTTTCTTTTAAAATGAGGCTGAAAAATTGTACAAGGATCTGCATCATATTATTTTGCAGGTATTTGGTTAATAAGCAAGTATTTTTTATACTTTTGGAGTGGTTTTAATGAATTACTTCCCTTATCTCTAGTATAGCCAAGTTAGATAAAGATAAGAAAAATGACTGTATAAGAATAACTAGATGCATTGTTTTCAGGACATAAACTGGTTCATATTTATTGAGTGGAAGTAATAAAAAGAAAATAAATGACAGAACTTGTATAATAGATAAATTGATAAATTAATTAATGAAGTGAGTATGTAAGCTTACCAGGATAAAAATAGAAACAGAAAATGTCCTGATCCATGAATACAACAGTGGTATGAGAAGTCACACTCATTGTGTGGAGAAGAGCCTTGTCAATGTCAAAATTCTGATGACTCAGTTCTTTTTCAGTGGCTGATTTTGACATTTCAGCTTTGTAGAAGTCTGAGAACCATCTTCTGTGTCAAAGAGATATTCCATCTTTTCAGCTGAGCCTCCCTCATCACCTCACTCGCCCCAACCCATCCACTCTTCATATGGTGCCTTTGCTGGTGATATTGACAGACTAAAGGATTGCTCATTCCCCATAGCCCCACAAGGTAAATTAAAAAAAGGAAAAGTCAAAGCTATTTCTGGACCCTCTCGCACTTAGGGACTCCCAACTCAATACATCTTGGTTGCTTGGAAATGATGCTTATTAATAAGTGAGGAAGGCACAGTTAGTTCATGAGGCTTCAGGGTCACCTATTTAGGGGATAATTTACTTCCCAAACACATTTATGCCTTGAATTCTTATAAGTTGTTGAGCACAAGATATTTGCAATTAGGCAATTACTTTTTTGGATCTCTGAACGCAATCAATGATCAGGGAAGTGGAGAACAATCTCCAAAACCTTCTCATCTTTTAACATGTGGAAATTCTCAGCCATTAGCTCAAAAAGGAGGCTAAGATTATGATTGCTTATATGACTGTCTCATACACACATGCACACACACACACATGCACACACATATTACTAGCATATCATTCCTTTTTATAGAATACAAAATAACAATGTATGTGTGGAAACATGTATGTGCTTATATATAAGCAAAACAGAAACACACATTTAACAATGACAGTTCCTGAAATGGACTTTAGAGAGGAGTGTTCAGTAATATGGCACTTTGAACCATAAGGTTATATCCTTTTAATGCAACATTGAAATGATTAATACAATACAGCATGAGAGAAAAGCCTGTCTTACGGCTGAAAGGAAGGGACATGTAGACATTTTGAGGAATGTCTGACATGTGTGACGTGCATCCGGTAAAGGCAGTAGAGTAACAGCACCTTTACTGGCCTCCTGCAAATACTTGAGAACAAACAGAATAATCAAAGAACTCTGTCTTTAATGAGGTCAGAAAGCAATCTCACTGTCAAGACTGGAAAGCAGGTTCCCCAGAGCCTGTATACCTGAGCACCTGAAATCCACAAACAGAGGCATTCTCTATAGCATACGAACCTTATGAAAAATTCTCCAAAGACAGTCAGATACAAAAGTGCAGGTGTACACAGTCCCAGACTTTACACTTCTGTCAACAGAACGCTATGAAATGGGCGTTATCATCACATAATAGGAAAGAGCATGCATGCGGTTCAGCGTGGGAGTAACTGGCCAAAGTCACAAGGTAAAGAAGAGCTGCCATGAAAATCCTCCACTTTTAAATTCCTAACATCTCCCCAAGACAAAGACAACCATACTTTAACTGATATCAAAGTGAACAAAGGACAGAATATTTATAAATATTCTACAGAAAATCTCCCTCCCCATGTAATGATGTTACATTCCAGGATCTAATGCCCATGAGTAGTACCTTTATGAATGGGATCTGTGCCCTTTTCAACAAGCTTTCTCTTGTTGAGATAGAATGTCCTTCCACAGCTCACACTGCATTGGAATTCATGATCTTCCTGACTCAGCCTTACAAGTGAAAAGATGACAGCCATGTGTTACCATACTCACAAGAGGATGGTATGCCATGTTCCGCCATGTAGTTTTCTGTTTGTTTGTTTGTTTGTTTTGCAAGGCTGTCCTGTTTATTTCTTTTTTAAAAAACTTTCCTTTCTGTTTATTACTTGTGTCTTTCAAATCACACATCCCGATCCCAGCCCTCTCCCAGCCCTCTCCCCTCCTCTTGCACCCATTCTCTCCCTTTCTCTTGCACCCATCCTCTCCCGTCCTCTTGCATTCTCCCTCTGCCTCTTTTTGCCAAATGAAGATAAAATAAGTCAGGCATCTTCTCTAGAAAGAACCTCAATAAATCCCCCTGTTCCAGCCCCCATCTCAGACATCACCTCTAGAACTGTGATAAATAAATTCCTTTGGTTTTGTTACAGGCACCCAACTGACCCACACAATAAGAAAGGAAGAGATGGAAGAGCATCAGAGCAGCTTGTCAATTCCACTCGGACCTCCTCTTTCTTACAAACAGCTGACCACGTGAATGCCATGTCCTTGTTCAGAATAGTAAGAAAACATTTAGTCACCGTGCCTGCTGGGCACTACCAGAGAACTAAAGACAAATGGAAACCAAAACTAAGACGCAGGGCACCCAGTGTGAATGCTACATATGAAGCAGATGACAAGTATGGGTCAATATGACCCTAAGATGTCAAAGAAATTAAAGAGAAAATGATCTTTTGAGGCCAAAAGAGCTCAACAATGTATACGAAAGCTGAAGTGGAAATAATACCACAGAATGTGATGAAAATTGAGTTGACAGAGTTCAAGACTCAAATAGCAATGGAAACTTTTTTTAAATAAAAGTCACATAAGCAGCAGCAGAAAGGGATAATAGATAGAACTGAAGCCACAGTGGGGGACACAAAAAGACTGGGAAAAATCACCATGACGAATGCAAACGAGAAGAGAAAAAACATAAGCGTATAAACCGTTGAAGTTTCATTTAGGAAAATGGGATAAATGGGACACTAGAATGTTTAAAGTTTTAAAAGAGAAAAACGTCCTTGAACAGAATTATAGAGTATAATGGAATTTATTTACAAACACCAAGACATTGTCTGCTCATCTCCTGCTCTGTGATGGAGGCACTCATTGAACTCTTCTCTCTCAAGGAAGGCCCTTTCTGAGAACAATCCTAAAAAGCTGTGGAGAGAGCTTGAGAGTGAAAACACTTGTAAGTTTGTTCACAGTAGGAAAAGAAATGCTGACACACACTAGTGAAAGTAGTTGTCTCAAATAGCAATTGAAAGATTCACTATAGCGTACACAGACAGCTAACACAGCAAGCACTCAGGGTGAGGGTTGGAGGGAAGGAAGGTGAGTGGTTGGTCTATCAGTGTCACCCCTCACTTCCACAGTTTAAAAATTCTAACTCAACAAATCTAAGTCTGCTGACCTTAATTACTATTGTAGATTTGTTGTAATGAGGCTGCTAGTTTGTTTCCCAACTGCTCAGCCCCGAAATAATCACACAGAAAACATATTATTTACAATACTGTTTGGCCAATAGCTTAAGCGTATTTCTGGTTAACTCATATCCTAAACTAACCCATCTCTATTAATCTGTGCATTGCCACGTGACTGTGCCTTACCAGGTAAATTCCATCCGGTGTCTGCCTCTGGCAGGGGCTTCATGACTTCTCTCTGAATCTGTCTTCCTTCTCCCAGCATTCAGTTTAGTTTTCCCCACCTAGCTCTGTTCCCCTATAGCTCTGCTATGGGCCCAAAGCAGTTTCTTTATTAACCAATGATATTCACAGTATACAGAGGGGAATCCCACATCATAGACTAGAAGAAAAGAGACTTCCAAATTAAATAAAAGCAAAGTCATAACTATCCAAACTATAGTAGATCCAAGCAGATGATAAGGCAAAGACGAAAGCATGGTCTTTAAATCTTAAAACATGCGGAAACATCACTAAACACATATGCTATATAAATAAATGGTAATAGGAAATATTTTAAATGATGACTGCAAAGCTGAGTAGGGAAAGACAGCCCAATATGGTGTCACATGGAGGAATACACTTAGGGTATCAGTCTTGCACAAGTTAGGTCAACCTAGGAACATATAAACATTAAATATTATAAAATGTAATAAAAATTGTGGCGCAATGAAACTGTTTGCTTGCTTATCTCTAGCATGACTAAAAGCAGTCTGGGAAATATGCTGTTGAATTTTATGAAAACTTGATTTTAGAAAGGTCAGATCTCTTCATTTTTCTCTCATCCCCATTAATGCATATATCTTAATTAAGAGCAAGCAAGTGATTGTTAAGAAATATGAGTCACATTTCCTTGAAAACATGACTTCTACTATGAAATCTACTGTATGTAAGGATTCAACAATGTAGGATTCAGGTACATTTTTAAATTAAGTAGATAAGAGAAAGAAAGGAATCTGTGAAACTTAGAATGAAGGGTACTAAATCATGGTAAAGAGATAAGATAGTATTTGGGAAGCACACAAAAATAATCTAATCACAGAATATAATCAAGTTTAAACATTAGCAAGATATGAAATTGACATTCAGAGTATAAGAACATTCATCAGTGTTAGCCATGATTGCTTGGAAGAAAAGACAGAGTTTGCGATGACAATGAAAGTAATAATGTAGTGAACTCAATGGCGGTCCACGGCCAACATGAGGAAAGCTGCGACAACCCTCTGAAGTCTAAGGATATGAAGCTTTCATTCTCGAAGTTACACTCTTTTTGAAACTGGAATAGTTATTGCAAATAGATCATTTGTTTCCTCAATAATCTGATGTTTTATTAAAGTTTCAGAGGAAATATATTTAACATGGTTATTTACTATGCAAATTCATTTTAAGGCATGTCTTAGAAATGACTTAACTGTTTAGCATTGATAAACAAATATTGAAGTTAAGAGAACAAGACAAGAACATGGAGAGGTCCCCTATGAATGGACAGTTAATGCATAATAAAGGTATTATTTAAAGTGATTAATAATAGAGTTAAAATTTTCTATAGACAAAGTGTGACATATGGAACTGTTCTTGCTATATTATTATGAAGGAAAGGAAATTAGGAAACCATACATGATTTCTGTATTTGTAACAGTGTGTGTGTGTGCGCGTGTGTGTGTGTGTGGTGTGTGTGTGTGTGTATGTGTGTGTGTTATGGACATATACCAAACTGTGCCCCAATAAGAGTAACTGGCTTTTGTATCATATATATTTTCTGTTTTATTCTCCAAGTGGATTTTAATATTTTTCAACATTTTGCTTTTGAAATTGAGTAAAATGTGTGTTGCTTTGTATTTTTCTATTTGTATTTGCTCATGAAAAATTAGGGCTCATCATTGCATTTGTCAAGCAACCATTTTGTTCTTTCTTCCTCCCCTTTCCTCATGCCCTGTCCTTTGTATTCTCCTTTCCCCTTCTATGTATTGATTTGCCATTAAAGAAGATACTACAATAGAAAGGTGTGAAGTAGATATGACTTAGTTGTTTACCCTTCACTTACTTGTTACACGATTACTAAAAGACATAATGTTCTAGGGCATGGCTTGATTACCCTATCCCATAATATTTGTATTGAGATGTTATCAGAACTGCTCGATGTATAGCTTATTTACAGAGGGCTTGCAGCTTTATAAGATTTAAGCAGGAATTGCAAATAGAGGGAAGCCATATTGAGACCAGCAAGGAAGACAAATGTATACATAACCATTATTTAGCTGCTTTCAAAAGTACATTGTCTGAAAATCTCAACTTGATGTTTGTTTTATTACAGTTTTCCAGTTTGGTATATTTTGATCAGAACTTGTACAACCAGACAAAATATCATGGTATAATTTGTCTAATTTGAACATTTACTATATAGTAAATGACACATAAAGTTTTCTAAGTAATCTGTTTTTCATTGTGGGAGGGCATGCAGTGTAGTCAAGGAGTGTTTTAAAATGGATGTCAAATATGGCTGAAAGTGGGAAGTGTGTATCACATAAAGCTGCAACAAGACTTTTTGTGTGTTTAACTTAAGATCCAAAAAGTTTAGTCAACTGCACTCTGCTGTGGATGAAAGTGTGTGCAACCAAATTCATAGGTGGAACCGCAGTTCCACCCTGACATGGGGAAGAATTGCTGTTGGGAAGCTGCCACACTCTTTCCCTCTACACGAAGACACATCCATATAGAGTGGAGATGGCTCTTCACCAGGCACTGAACCTGCTTATAACTTAATAGCAACCCTCCCAATCTCCTGACCTGTGAACAATAAATTTATTTGGCAATAAACTTTTTCCTCCATGTCTATTATTTTGTTATAGCAACCCAAACAGAGTTAGACACACTCTCTGTTTAAGTACTATCATTCTTGATTATTTCAGAAAGTACCTTTTTCCGTTTTGTGTATTCTTTCATGGTCCAATTCCACATCCCATGTATCCTACTCTTGAAGCTAAATTGTTCCAGTATAATCAATGTGTAAATTTCTGTTTGTATGCTTCCTTATAAAACTTGTATTATTGCTTATGTGCAGTTTTAATTATTTTCAGAATTCATTCCATGCTTCATGTCTCATTTTTCTTTTTTTTCTTTTTGCCCTTAGTATTATGTGTATATGTGCTTGTGTTTTGTGTGAATGATTTAAATTTTGTTTTAAAAAGACATATTCATTTATTTTGATTACTTCTACATTTCATCTTAGCCAAGGACAAGTGGTTAATGACCAGATGTACTTATAAAGGCTTCACAGTGTCCCATTGTTAAAATCCATAGCATCTTACTAGTCACCAATAACACATCTGAATCCACCAAATATTCAATGAGAACATACTTCTGAATGTCTCTTTTGTGAAGAAATGTACAGACTTCTTATTTTGTACAAGATACAAAAGCAAGGTTGTCGAGATTTTGGAAATTGGTGAAAATTGTATCTCATGTCTCAGAGGCAGATTCTTCATCCAGACTTGTTCCTAAGGAGCAAAGTCGAGAAACGAATAAAACTCTGTTCACAGAGTAACTCGGGAATCTTAGAGGTGAGATTCTGGCCAATTGTGGACAGACAAACTCATGGAGTTTATCAACTTGGTCTAACACAGGTTGGACACTTAAGGGATTTCCTGAGGCAGAGCAGTGTGTATGTAAAAGAAACCACAGAGGATGGATGCGCACCATGCTGCTAAGACACACCCTTCTGAGATTCCCTGTATTTTCATAAGTAATCTAGCTCTTTAATGCTAGCATGAAAGAACAAATTAACATTAGACCTAAGATATGTAATTATTTTGTATATGTTTGGTACCCTACTAGCTGTTTAGTGCTGATGCCATCAGCTGTGTTTCATCATTGCTTGCATAAAGTCTTGAATTCAAAAGCTCCCTACTTCTTTCTTGCTGTGGAAACATGAATAAATGACTAACTTATTAAACATTAATGTTCTACTTTGTTCTAAGAAAACTTCAAGTCATCTAAGAGTAATGAAAATTTTATTAGTAGGGGCAATTAGATGATTGATTGTCCTTGGATTGATGAAACTGATTTGTTCAGAGATACCTTGAAGTTATGAGTGTCCCCAGCCAAGTATTGTATGTGTGTAACCTGCAGTGGACAGATAGAGAAATATAAGGCCTCACTACTTTGTCTTAAAGTGAGCCAATTCAGACACCTCTGAGGTATAAATTGAGAATCCACTTTTCCCAAAGCTATATCTTGAAGTAGGTGTTTCATTTTTACTGTTCTGCTTACCTTTTAAAGCCCCAAAGCAACAAAGAATCATGAGAGTCACAAAGGCATTTAATCCACAGTAACACTAACAGACTCCTGAAGAGGCACAGAATCCTGAGGGATATACCAGAGAATTTGATGGTTTTAGAAACAGACTATATTGAAGGCAATGATACAATGAGGATGTAAATCTGCTGAACCAGCCTCATGGAAAGCAAAAGCCATAGTGCGTGGCGATCAAAAGAATAAACATCAGAGTAGGATACTTTGTGTCTGTGTCCTGGCTTCCCTGTCACAGGAGGGATGTTGGGAGCCTTATTTGCCCTTTTGTTACACTCTTCCTCATTTCTAAAGTGGTGCTGATAGTTCCTACTCTATAGAGTTGTTGAATTTAACGTAATATTGTATTAATATAGAATAGTTCTTAGAGTTCATTCAGGTCCATAGTGACTAACACAGCTCTGAAGGTTTCTTTCTTTCTTTCTTTTTGAAATTTTGAATTATTATTTTACATGCATGGGCGTTTTGGCTTCAGGTATATATGTCCATCACATGAGTGCAGTGCCAAAAGAAGCCAGAAGAGGGTGGTAGATTCCTTGGAATTGGAGTTACAAGTGCTGTGACTTGAACCAGAGTCCTCCGGAAGAGCAGGCTGTGCTCTTAACTGTGGCATGAATAATAAAAAGCCAGAAACAGGTACTGGGGTTCAATTTGAGGATCACAAAAGCAAAGCAGTTCACCTGTAGAGAGTTCTTACATCTACCAAGGCACAGACAAACAAAAAAGGTGATCCTGTCCTCAATGTGACTACAGACTGCAATGCTCTCCACCAAATCTCAGACTGCAATGAGCTCCTGTCTCCTCCTGCCTTATATCCCTCCCTCCACCCAGCCATATCACTCCTGTCTCCACCTCCCTAGTGCTAGGATTGGGATTAAAGGCACATGACTCCCCAGTGCTGGGAACACCTTTGTGTAAATTCTATTTCTCTTTTTAGGCAGATTCAGTCTGGGGTAGCTGAGGGTGGCCTTGAGTCCTGGAATTAAAGGTGTGTGCCTGGCCTCTAGTGACTTAGTTCTGCATTTTGATCTTCAGGCAAATTTTATTTATTAAAGCACAAATGAAACATCACCAAGCCATCTCTCCAGCCCTCCTGTGAAGGTTCTTATAGACTAGCATATAGATAGAATGTTTTGACCTCTGTAAAAATGTAAATAACCTGGTCATATCTGTGCTATATTTCTGATGTATAGTAACAGAGGATGCATTTTGTAGGTTTTCATGTTGGTTATAGTTACACAGAGCTTTCTTTCAATGATGAGTTTGGGGGGGCTAAGCATAGTGAAACTTAGATTGATAGCATCTATTCAAAAATACATCTCTTGTATTGGAAAGAATGATACCATTCTGAGACTTGTAATATAATTTAAAACCATAGAAATAGTTGAGTAAATGGAAATTGTGCACAAAAAGACGAAAAACAAAATTAACATGATTCAAAGCTTCTGCAAAAATACCGAGTCAGAGCCAGGAAATGATAAATTTTAAAAATAAATGGTTAATATCACCAATAGCACGGAAGGGTCAAGTAGGATGAAGATTTAAAGGAGCATTGGAGTCAACAGTTCAGTAGTTATCAGTAAACTTGATGTCAGTGAGAACAATGTAGAAATGACAGTACCAGTTTAACAGGAAGTAGAGGGTTGATTAACTAGACAGATTAGTGGAAGGGGAGGTGTTAGCCGGTCTTCTCATCACCTCACAAATATCCCAGAGCAACAGCCGATGAGGAGGAGGAAAGAGCCATTTCAGCTTGGGTCCAAGGATGGCTGCATCCATTTGAGCCTGGAATGAGGGCACTGAACAGTGGTGGGAGCCTGGGGCAGGGGCTGCTTACCTTATGGGGGCCAAGAAGCAGGGAGAAGTCATAGGAAGGGGCAAGATAAAAAGCACATTCTTCAAAGGCATCCCCACACCCACCCACCTCCTTCACTGCGCCTTCCCTTTCCCTCTTCTTTCCTAGTGTTCCGTTCATATCATAGAATATCATTGCCTACTGGATAAAAACCCCGAATGGCGAAAGCCTCTAAGATCTGTCTCTGAAAAAACTCTTTACAGGAACATCTAGATACCACTTTACTAATCTCTCAGGTGACGTTTTAACTCAATCACATTAGCAATCAAGGTGAACTCTAATAGGCACAAAGAATAAAGAATCAAAATGGAAGATACTTTATTCTGAGCTGAGGAAAAACATGGGAGACATTACCTTGATCACTTACATTGAAACAGACAAATGAAAAATTAACATTTAACACAAAACAAAATGTTATGACATAGAACTTAAAAACTGTATGAAGTCTAGAGGAAGACTATAAAAAACATCAAGAAAGGCCTAGGCTAAGAGCTGAGCCAGTTCGACATAAAACTCCAATGTGTGATGGAATTGTTGAGAAGATTTTTACACTTACACTTATTAGCAGAAATCCAAGGATGAAGCCAGAGGCAGGGGAATTCATTGTATTCTAAGAAAATCAAGTCCTCTGACAGCCTTGGTCTAGTTGGGGATGGTTCTTTTAAAAGATAAGATGGATCAATATGAGCATCAAAATCTAATATTTAGGCAAATTCAGAAAACTTAATTTTGAAAACATATTTGAGACTTTTGGGAGTCGATTTTAATATTTGAAGGTTTGCATTTGTTAGATGTGTCCTATTTTCCCACCTACTTGAATCAAGAAAGTATTTTAAGCATATTGATAATATGCATTTATTGAATAAATAAATGCACCTGTGATCATAATGTGTCGAACTCCGGTCTACTCTGACATGTATAAGTATCTTGCTGTAGATAATTTTTTTATTAATATATATATGTGTGTGTGTGTGTTGCCTGCACGCATGTGTATGCTTCACATGTGTGCCTGATGTACTTTGTGTCTGAAAAGAGGCATCAGAACCCTTGAAACTCAAGTTATAGATGGTTATGAGCTGCTGTGTGGACACTGGGAACTGGACCCCAGTCCTCTGCAATAGCAAAAAGTTCTATTAGACAACTACTGAGCAGCCTCTCCAGCCACATTATCTTGTCCTTTTGAGACAAAGACCTATTATCTGGAAGCAAGAAGAGAAAATTACTCACTTTATGTTGTTTCACGGTACCTTCCAGTTAAAGTATTTGTCCATCCATTCCTAGCCGCAGTGAATAAAATAAAGAAGTCCTTCCCCTAGGCGCTGTAATTCTAGAAAAGTTTTCTTTCATAAGAAAGCTCTGAGCTCCTTTCTAAATATTAAAGGTTGAAATGAAACGATATATATACATATTTATATACATACATACATATACACACATATATACTCATACATGTATTCACACCACATGACTTTGTGAATGTATACATTATATGGACCATATGTGCATAGAAAATCAGATTGTATTAATCATTAGACTCATCATTATGGCAAAGATTTGGTGTGAAGACTCTGGGAAATAGAAGAAAGATGCAGCTACTATGCAATTTAATTCCTAGCCAGCAAAATCTATTTGCTTTCTGCTAATCTGCACTTAAATTTGGGACCCAACATAGATTTTTGAGACATGATCTCACTACTTCGCTCAGGCTGGCCTCAAACTCGTGGTCATCCCAACTCAACCACCCTAGTGCTGCGACTGCAGGCGTGTGCCACCTGGTCAGTCTGGTCTCATGTCCTTGAAGAATATGTGGAAAGGGCAAATGGTGAGTCTTTAAGAACAGCAGGGAACCAACTCCTAAGTTCTGTCTCAGGGAAAGAAAGAGGAGGAAAGGACTAAACACTAGCCTGGACCAGGCTGATTGTCATCCACGGCAGCGAGATCAGCTAGAGTCCAAAACTGACTTCCAGACTCTAGGACTCTAGGGAGGAGTTCGCTTGGGTTTGGATGTAAATGGAGAAATAGTAGCTCACCCTTTTCACTTGCTTTTGTGACAGACTTACAGAAGAAACCACACTGGCCTGAGGAGTTCTTCTAGCTTTCATCAGTGGAATCACAGGCGTTCCTACCATGTTTCTGCATAAGAACAATATTCAGGCTCACCACTATTTTAAGATTATGGTGGGTTATTATACCTGCCACCGTGTTTCATTTAATATGCTAATGAGACCCATTTAGATCTACTTCACCATTTTTCGTAATTTGATGTCTATTTTAATATACTTACCTTTACATATGCTTTACATTTCAACTCATTATCCTGCAAAAGAGCACATGGCATGGAAAGTTATGACCTGTGGAGTAGAGAGATGACTGGGGACACCTGGAATAAATATGTTCTAAACACTGGCCAGCTATATAATATTAGCTACTTACTTTTTTTTTTATCAACCTAAGGGGAGGCCCCATGCCCGGCAGTCGATGGCCAATACAAAACTAATTCAATGGTCTCTTCATATTATTATTATTATTATTATTATTATTATTATTATTATTATTATCATCACCACCATCTTAAAGGTCCTTTGTGTGTATATTATAGCTTCTGGTTTTGTGGTTTTATGTGATTGCTGTGTGAGTGAATGCATGAGTCTCTGTGTCTACATGTCTTTTGTCGTGAATTAGCTTGATACAGGAAATAACCAGGCCAGCTTAAGGATAACAATTATATTTTTAATTGTTATAATAGGAAAACTCACACCACAAGAATGGGAAGCCTGACTTCCTCTGTCTGGTGGGAATTGCCCAGCGAGAGAGCGCACACCTGGTCCCCCTCTGTTTTTCTTCCTGGGCTCCAGGTAGCCACACCTTAACTGGGTGTGATGGGTTAACAGGGCATCCCCGTCAGTCTTTCAAGTACTTTTCCTTCTGTTTATTTGTTTTGCTCTATTCCATTCTGTTTGTTTTGTTATCTCACTTAATTTTTTTATTATTCTTTTGATGCCTGTTTGTTTTCCAATAAGAGATAGGAAAGGTGCGGATTACGATGGGAGTGGAGGTGGGGATGACCCTGCAGTAACTGCGGAAAGAGAAACCATAATCAGAATATGTTGTAAAAAATACCACACATATATTTTAACCAGGCATGGAGACACATGTCTTTGCTCCCAGCACTTGGAAGCAAAGACAGGCAGATCTCTGGGTTTCAGGCTAGCCTGCTCTACAGAGTGAACTCCAGGATAGCCAGGGCTGCACAGAGAAAACTTGTCTTAGACAGCAAAGAAACAAAACAAAACAAAATCAGTTCCCCAAACAAACAAACTAAACCATCTTTTAAATAAAAGAAAAAAAAATCAGGCTAATCTAGGGGTGGGTGGTGACAGAAGTATAGGAGAGAGGGATTTGTTTTTCTCCCTCTGACAGAGCTGTGGCAGAGAAGTTCGTTTCCCTTAGGGTTGGGATCTTAGAGTGAGAGCAGGCCAGTTTAATGAGACCTCATTTAAAACTGATCTGGTGAGACAGACGGTTTCCTTGACAGAGTGTCACAGGAAGAAGGATGCAGGCTTGTACTTGTCACTCAGTTCCTTCTTTGAGCACCCCAAATTGAGAAAGAACAAGCGGGGCGGTGCTGAAGCGGGGATTCTGCCAACCACTGCAGGCAAAGGAAAAGCTGCCTCGAGCTTTACTTGTGAAGGAGCAAAGCCATGCTGCTAAGTTACCAGGCGAGGTGTTACGGCGGGCACAGATTCAAAGGCAGTGCATTATGAAAAGGCCATGGGACCCCCAAACAATTTTACAGTAACATTTCCGAGGTGGGAGGAAGAAAACAGAAAAGAGGGGCATATAACCCAAATCATCTCTGAGCCAAATTAATGTGTCAGGTGCGCTTGATTCATTTCGAAGCTCACAGCATATCAGACGGGACGACAGAGCCATATTGGCATGCTTTAATAAGGTTTCCTGGTTTGAAAAATGAAGGGAGTAGAACAGATGGATTCTAAGGTCACTTGTAGCCCTAACCTTTCTATGTTTAGGGCTTGTAAATTCTCTAGGCAGCAGATACGAGGCTCTATACTCCCATCCTCCAGCTGCACCCTGAGCCCCTGCCTGATGCCCAGAGTCAGGATCACATTTCCTATTGGTGCTGAGTAAGAGAAGGTAGAGCACTTATGTGTTGACCTACTGTGTTCCTGAACGGCTTCCACCCCTGCTGCATGTAGTCATCCCTTACCTCCTTAAGGCAAGTGGCTGAAAATGGAGAGCAGAGCTGGTCAGATGGCTCAGTGTGTAAAATGCTTGCCAAGCAAGCAGGGCACGTGGTGGAGCCTCAGAACATACATAAAATAATTCAGTTGTGGTAGCTCATGCTTGTAGGAGAAACAGGCAAATCATGGGGTTCACTGACTAGTAAGCCTAACCTAATGGTCAGACTCCAAGTCAAGGTGAAACCGTATCTCAAACAAAACAACAGCTACAAAAACAAAGGACCAAATAAAGTATATGGCTCTCCAGGAGCAACTCCTAGTTTGACCTATGGGGCCCATATGCAGACACACAAACTTGCATTCACATGAAGTATATTGTACGCCACACATAACACACACATGCCACACACACACACGCACACACACACACACATTCACGCACATGGGCGATGAAAATGCAAAGTCAAAGACACAGCACTTGGAGGACAGATTTCAAGCCTGACTGCGAAACGCCTTCCCTCTGTCTCTCACACTGGAGGTGATGTGAGAAGCGGTCCTCGCCGAGGTGAGTCGGAAGGAGTTGGCATGCTGTGTTCTCGCAGCCAGACCCCAGCAACTCGAGGCAGAGCCAGCTGAGAGCAGCTACTGCAGAACTATCCCCATAACCACGTAACTCTGCGTGGAATGCCTCTGGCGGAAGGTGAATTCCTGATGACCGTTCTGCACGCAGGAAGGTCCGTGTTGTCTGGGGGTAGAAAATAACCTTGCCCAATAGATTATGGAGGCCCTGCGAATGAGACGCCTCACACTAAGAATAATCAGTTTCCCTGAAAAACGGCGAGCATAAAGTAGATCTCTATTTCTATGACAGCATGAATAAAGTAGACTATTTTGCATTTATATAGTGCTTTTCCTCACACAAGAGCCCAGGGGCTTCACTAATACAGTCTTGCAATGAAGCACAGCCACCTTTGGGAGTCCACCAAGCAGACGACTGCGTCAGACGTGGGGGAAGCCAGCCTGGGGCTGAGGACACCAGACTGCCACACAGCATCCTATGCTATGCTGACAATGGGCGCTTAGCACCGCCAAGTTAGACCCACCCTCGTCAGTTTTGTTCACTGACCACTAAGAAGCAGAAAAGTAGGGACAAGTGTTCTATTTTGTAGACTGCAGGTTAAAGCAATTATGTATCAAATTCCATTTTCAGTCAAAGTACATGGTACAATGCCATAACTGAGGCTATGGTTCCTACTGGGTATTAGTTCTATACTTTGGCTTAAATCTCTCTCTCTCTCTCTCTCTCTCTCTCTAGACATGTTTGTTTGTTTATGTGATTGAGACTATATATGTTGCACATAAATACATTGGTTATTGGTGTTCTATATTTCTGCACATTAGAGAAATATTATGATTAAGAAATCATATGATTTGGTGGCATGTGACATATTTCCTTTTGTAAATCACAACCCTATGCCACCCAACCATTCCCTGTATAATGTTTTTCTTCTCTCCTCATTCAACAAAATAATATTGTGCTTTTAACCCTTGTATATCTTTACTTCAGATCATTTTCCTGAAATTGCAATATTGCATTAAGTGGAATGGGTGTTTTGATCATTGCTAATGCTTTTTAACAAACAGATAAATTAATTTCCTGAAACTTGTATAAATCTATGATTACCTGTCCTAAGTCATTGATGCTGTATATTGTAATTTAGAGCATTATCTTAAAATTTAATTTAAAAAGTATAAATATGTTTAAAAATGGGGTACTTTTGAATGTCTGTTAATGACTTGTTTTCTCTTTAGCAATTTGTCCATGGTGTGGACAGCATGCTGGTGCGGGTTTATTCGGCAGAGCCTTTGCACATACAATGGTAATCCAGGTGTCTGATCTTTCATTACAATATAACTATTTTTAGTCACTGTCTCTTCAATCATTCAGACTTGGCTTTCCCAGCTGTCCATGAGCCACGAGACCAGGGACCACTGCTTCCTCTTCCCCATTTCAGTTTTCAGCTACAAGGCAGGATAATCAGACATAGATCTTCCACAAAGCAAATTTAACAGTCTACAGCTTGGGTTCATGTGGACAGACATTTTTCAAAGGGCACTGATTTCATGTGCATGTGCGCATGCCTGATTTTCCTTATGTGCACCACATGTACACAGGTGCCTGCAGAGGACAGAAGGGGCTGTCAGACCCCCTGGAACTGGAGTGACAGGCACTTGTGAGCTGCCTGACGAAGGTGCCCGGAAACCCAACATTGACTCGAGGTGGTGAGTGCATGAAGGAAGGACAGCCACATGTGCGCTTTCTCTACCCATTGATAACAAGAAGTGAGATTGTTGCCGACTGCCTTATGTCTTTAAAACGTAATTTTACGTGACTGTTGAGTTCCGTGACCAACCGATGGCGGACTGTAGTTAGCAAGGATGTGGATCTGCTCTATTGTGCCGCAGTGAAGCTGTTTATGCTGCTGTGGGTAATAGATGCCCCTCACTTACCTGGGTTGACACAATAATACCTATGTATTAAAGTGGGCAGATATCAACGGCAAGTATGCAAAGATTGATATCAGTGGATCATGTTAACCTGGAGTGGCATAACAATTGACTTTCCATCATAATTATTCCTGTATTTCATGCTATTTAATAGCTCAATAAATAACCTCAATGACCATGTTCATTAGGTACACAAGTAATATCATACTAGTTAGTGAAATGAATATTAAAATTCAGTATAACTGAGGCAAACAGGTTTTCTGGTCTAGGAAAGCAAATCTGAGAAATCATCTTGAGTAGCCCTGTGTATAATTACAAAAGCAAAAATATGTAGCATCCAATAAAAAGAAAGATCAAAAAACTTTAATAATAAAGTTAACTAATAAGTTATCTGAAAGATATTTGAACAAAATCCTATAGACAGTAATTACTAGTGTCTATGTATCATGTTGAGTGTTTGATGTGGATTTTCTTAATCATTATTTACAGCAACCCTAGCAAAAGGTGTTATTATCCACATTTTCAAATGATAACACTGAGACTGGAAAGGTAAAATTGCATAAAACTGTACAAACAGCAGCAAAGAATTAGGCTAGAATGATTTTGTTCCCATTTTGCCATACTTCTAGTGAATGAACCCATCTGAAAATTTTTAGGAAATTTGATTATGTATGAGCCAAACACATATGCACATTTTGGTTAATAATGTCATTAATAAAATGTGTCTGCACACCTATTACTAAATTGTCAAGTGCCTCTTCAATTGCTTCTTTCCTATACTGTCCCTTTGATGTTTCTATGTTTGCTTTTTCAGAATTTTGATTTTCCTGGGGTAAAAAAATTGAGTCAAGGGGCTGGTGACATGACTCAGCCGTTAAGAGCATGTTCAGCTCTCCCTGAGGATCTGAGTTCTGCTCCAGCATGCACTTAGGGTGCCTCATTATTGCTTGTAACTTCAGCTCCAGGGGATTCAATGCCTCAATCCTGCATGAGAACACTGCACCCAGTTGCACAGATGCACACCTACCTGCAGATAATTAAAAATAAAAATAATATAAAACTGAATTAATATTCTGTATTATTTCACATGATGACACAAGTTATTGCTTTATCAATCTATCTATCATCTATTTATCTCTCTGTCTGTCTATCTAATTTGTCATCTATCCATCATCTACGTAGTGACTATAAGTCAATCTATATATCTACTTACCTAATACCTATATTATTAGCTGTTCACATCTTATGAAGGTGGGGTTTGAACCAGGACTTCATGCAGGCTGGTCAAGCTCTGTTACTGACTCATTACTTAACCATACCTTATTTTATGGACTAATTTCCTGTTGTGTAATGTCACTAAGGAGTGAGTCAAAAGGGATCAGGAAGAAGAAAATGGCCATAGAGAATTAAGTGCTGGACAAGACTTGTCATTAATGGTGAGGCTATTATTCATGTTTTATTGAGAAAAGGTGATGTGTATAAGCAACCGTTAAAGAATTAAAAATTGTTTCTAAAGGCTGAAAACAAAGAATCTGGTATGATAGATTTAAAGAGAAAATGGGTATGAAGCCTCGGATGTGTCTAGAAAAAAGATAGGTGATAAGAAGAGGGATAATATCTAATAAGATTCTGAAGGAATTTAGAGCCAAATGCAGGCTATAGGATAAGCAACTAGGTTATCAGTACCAGTTTTGGGCAGTTGGAGCACATTGCCAATGTGTTGGACAAGCATCTGTCATAAAACGTGGCAATACACCTGCCTCAGGGCCACAGCGGTTCAGACGGTGGCACATTATAGAATCACATGACCATAATTCTTCAATAAACTGTTTACCCAGATTTATCTTTACAGACTCATACTTCAGGATCATTCTGTTACAAGACTGGCATAAGAAGACTCAGGTTCAAGTACAACTCCAGGGCTGAATCAGCTCCTGTGAACTCATGATTCATTCTGAGCCTCCTAGGAAAAGTTCACAGGCTTAATTGCCACTACTCTGAGGATAGTCACCAAGGTTATGACATGTATCCAATCAGATAGCCCAGTAGGAATCTTGGAAGGGCTGTTGCTGAGTCCAACTTTGCTTGGATCCTGGAAATCTGATTAAAGGTGGTGAGGAATAAAGAGAGGACTGACACGCAGAAATACATATGTAAAAGCTGAGATTACATGGCCCATTGCACACTCCAATAAAGGAGGCAGGCCCCTACTACTGTCAGAGTCCAGAACCTCAGTGTGTTTGCTCTGTATAGCACATACAGATGAGCTAGCTAGTCTCAGTAGGAGATCTCTGTAGATGAGCAGTCTCCGTAACCACTTGGTAAGAGAAAGTTGCCATTGTTAACATTTGCATATAATGCTGACATTTGCACTCAGACCAGAGAAAGACATTGGCATCCCTCTGGGTCTTATCCATACATGGAAGGCTTTACCATTCTCATGGATCTGAGGCATTTAGTCTTTTACCTTGATTTACCCAGGTCAGATGCTGCATACTCACGTGGGACTTCATCTACTCTTACAAACTCACTAGGGCTTCCTCGGATTCCTACAGACGACTCCTATGGATGCTCATTTAAAAAGACTGAATGATGTCGACTTCTCAAAACTCACAGACACCAAAGGAGGACTATGAGGCCGACAAATAACCAGGGAAATTTGGCCATGAAAAGACAAAATAAAAACAAAAGCAGCCAATCTCCAATAAAAGGAGATACAAAATCTCTTTAATAATTCAGAATAATCCCACTGAAGAATTTCAATGGCATTAAAGAAGAAACAAGTAAGCAACAAGGTAACTGCAAGAAGACAAGATACAAAAACAATAAAAAGCTCAACAAGTGAACAAAATTAGAATTTCAAAGAAGTAGAAACCATGAGAGGAATCCAACCAGAAATCATGGAGCTGAGGAACACACCTGTAAGTTGAAAACTTTCGTGGAGAATATTATAGGTCAAATATGAAGTGCTCCCCATGGGCTTATACTTTGAGCACTTGGTAGTACTATTTTGAAATACTGTAGGAACCTTAAAAAATAGGGATGGGTGAAGGAAGGACATCACTGGAGATCAGTCTTCTGGGGGACATTATCCATGGCCACCGCCTGTCTTGACATTTTCTCGTTATCATGATATTCTACCTAAGTCAGGAAACTTAACGTGTCGAGTTCTTGGGTACTCAAAATTAAGTTGGTAAAGCATAAGATAGACTATGATCACACCAAGAAAGTTTATATTCACCCAATGGTAATTGAACACACACAACAAACAAGCCACCAACTGACCAAACAAACAAAAGCAAGCAACCAAAATATACCACTTAAAAACAAAACCACAACAATAGCAGCAGCAGTGGAAAAGAAAAATAGAGGAACTAGAAGAGAGTTTGCAAAGCAAAGACAGGGTTATAGTTGTAGTAAACTCTGACCTTTGAATAATACTTAAATTGAAAATTGATTAATTTCTCCAATTAATAGAAGCAAAACAACTGAATAGGTTTTTCAAAGAAAGATCCAACCATGATCTGACTGTGAGGAGATCTTGAAGGCAAGGATAAACATTTAAAAACTGCAGAGTTAATTACAAAAATAAAGTTATAGCTAAGAACAAATACTGGTTTTTAAATAGAAGAGTATATTCTATACAAATAGTAATCAAAATAGTAGACTTGACTATACTTATGCAAAATAGAACTTAGTTAAAGCAGACAGAGGAAGTGGTTTACTAAGAAGGTGTAACGACGATGAAGATATAGACTCCCAACTCCCTAGTGATGCAGCCACAAGCTCTCTATAGACAGTCAGGGAGGAGGGAACATGGGGAAAACTACAAGAGGCTCACACATGTTATAGGAAAATAGATTCAGGGGTAAAAAAAGGTTAGGGATAAAGGAGAAAGACCAGGTACGAGCATATACTCTTGCTTCTAATGCACTAATTTTCTGAAGTAAAGATAACGTTTACAAAAGCCTCCACTTACTTCAGAGAAGAAACTGCAGGTCATCCTGGTAAGGAGTGAACTAGAACAACTGTGGGTCAAGAAATACATTTTATGGAATTTCAAAGTTAGTGTCCAATTGTGAGGAATTTGGAAAAGTCACAATAAACTTGCAGAGTGAACCGTTCAAGGTCTTTAAAAATGTTTATATTCTTATTCTATGATAAAGAAATAAGCCTTAGAAGAGTGCCTGCATTGGCCAGTCCCAAGCCCTTGCACGCCTGTCTCCCCTGATCTTCACTAGCATCAACCACATAGCTCTTCCTTTTTTA
>LOJH01010765.1:0-17552 GCA_001685095.1 Ellobius talpinus
GAGGATCAGGGCCCCTTGCCGGCCAAGGGACCTTGCTGCTGCTGGCAGGCTCTAGAAACAAAGGCAACTAAACCATTTTAGACAAAGGGGTGGGATCTACTGGTGAGATCTGTCACTGGTCTTCTAGAGCCAGCAGAGGAACAGAATGAGGATGGAGGATGGAGGAAGTTGTGAAGAAATGGTTTCAATTTCCAGAGCCCCAAGAACTGAGAGGTGAGAGGTCAAGGTTCTGTCCTCCTAAAGAAGTAAGTCCAGCCAGCTGAAAACTACAGAAGCTCACTATGTGTGTGTGTGTGTTTTTTGTGTGAAAGAGTATGAGTATGTGTGCTTGTGAGTGTGTGTTTGTGTATGTGTGAATGTGTGTATGTATGTGTATTTGTGGGTATGTTTGTGTATGAGTATATGTTTGTGAGTGTGTGTTTGTGTGTGTGTGAGTGAGAGAGAGTATGTGTGTATGTGAGTATGTGTGTTTGTGTGTGTGTGTGCATGTCTATGCAAATTACATTAAAATAATATATTTCCATAGAAAGGCCATCTTCACAATCATTTCAGTAAAATTATGTAAGATGTACTAAAAGATAAAAAGACTAAGTGTGAATGCTATTTTGCTCAGGTTGCTTAGAAACAGAAATATTTTGACATTTGTAAAGGTCTTATCAATGAAAGTTCTGTGTATAAAGGAATTTTTTATTGCTTCTCTGGTGTGGGAGGTCCTTCTGTATATGCGTTGCTTTTATTGGCTAATGAATAAAGAAACTGCCTTGGCCTCTTGATAAGGCAGAGTAGAATTAGGTAGGGAAAACTATACTGAATTCTGGTAGAAAGAAGACATAGTCAAGAGAAGCCATGTAGTCCCATTGGAGACAAATGCCAGAACTTTACCTGGTAAGCCACAGCCTTGTGAYGATACACAGATTAATGGAGATGGGTTAATTTAAGATATGAATTAGTCAGAAATACACTTAAACTATTCGCTAAACAGTATTGCAAATAATATAGTTTCTGTGTGATTATTTCAGGTCTCAGCAGCTGAAACAAACTAGAGGCCTCCTACTCCACTTCTCTGCTATTAATTATTAAATGGCATTGTAATTAATTAACATAATCATAATCAGATTTTAACCACTCTCATGATTGCTTTATAGAAAACATCCTTATATGTGGAACAGAGGAAGTTATTCTCTTATGATGATATTGAAGCATGATGAAATCAAGACCCTGAAAGTACTTAATTGGCTCTTATATGAGTTACTTTTTGCTGACCAAAGCAAAGTGAAGAAAGAGGCAAAAGCTTGTTTCAGCTCACAGTTTGGGGTGATATAGTTCCTCAGGGTGGGGAGGCATGGTGTCAGTAGGGTGAGCCATAGTCTCATTAAGTGTGTCACTAGGTAGCAGAGCGATGTATGTTGGTGTTCAGTTTACTTTCTTCAGCCTATGGGATGGTGCCATCCACACTCAGCATGGATCTTCCCTCCTTTGCTCAGCTTCTCTGGAAATACCCCCCCAGACACACCATACCCTAGGTGTCCTAGCTGACTGGAAAGCCAGTCAAGTTGACAATGGAGATTAACTGTCACACATGGTAACAAGTCATTGCATAAGCCCTTGTCTTTGAAGTGGTCTCTCATCCTGAGACAGAATCACGTGCAGATGTGCCATTTAATGTTATGAAGTCTATAGGGAGGCATGCACATAAGTTGCAGCAACATAGAGCATATTGTATTTCTGTTAAATCTGGAAAATAAATAGAATGTAGAGATAGTGATGAAAATAAATACATACTGTGTGATTTTCTGTGACCAGTGTTTTGTCAGTTTTTGTTTTAATAAAGAAAAAACTGGCTGTGGTCCAATTCCCATTCTGTCTCTAGTTACTTGTTACCTAGGATTAAGACAATCTCCTCAGGCCTAGTTTCCTCATCTGGAAATGGAAGAAATTTAATTAGATGTTAATGTGAGGCTGCCTCCAGCCCTGCAGTTCTACAATTTATGCAATCTTTGGAAATAGCAAGTCATCAGATTCAGAGATGGTGCTCTTTGGGAGCGAACTAGTTAAACTGCTTGGAGCAGGAGCACATTATTATAAATGATTTCTTGCCTCTAAATATGGTTACTGGATTCATCTCAATGACTGTGAAGAAAACCAGGTCACCATGTGGGTTTTCTTTGACCTAAATGTTGAAAGCGTTGAATTCTCAGATGGTCCATGAACACCTACGTGGTTTGGGGCAGGAAGTTTGATAGAGATTTTCTTCCTGATGAGGATGTGATTCTTTTTGGTGCTGATGGTGAGGGGCAATGTCATTTGCATTAGCTTTATGTTTTTCTCAAGCATATGACTAGATGCCTGGGATTCACTTTATGGTGCTGGCCATAAAGATGTGGTCCACCACTTCCTGATGCCCTGTGTGCCAAAGACCATGCCACCTTTCTTCTTACCACATTCTTCTTCTCTCCTGCCACCTGTGCCCCAATTCCACAATTGTATGTGAATTACAGGCCTGCAAAGCTTTGTTCTTTGCCCCCCCCCAATTGTCTCTCCATGCTGCTCTTCAGATACAGCCTTTTGAAAACATTCCTAACCGGAAAAAAATAGGAATGGCTACAAAATATAATTAATTTTTCTGTCTATTAATGCAGGAGGAAAATGTCTAATGGGCTACAGATTTCTTCCTATTTGAATAGCGTGACCATGACGGATTAGAGAGGAACTCTTCCGTTGAAGCTGCATTTCCTCAGCTCGCCTCTATCAGAGCAAGGCCTGGTCTTGAGTGATGGTTGCCTGGTGTTTTATGCATGGAAAGAGAAATGATGTGTGAACCCATAAAGGCTTCACTGATGGGAAGGAGGAGGGAGGTCTTTAAACCATTATTAAGGGTATGGCAGCAGGCTTCCACTTGCCTGGCTAACCGGTAAGTATTTTGGGCTGTCTGCCAGCATGTTTTCAATATGTCTTTGAAGCTTTCTTTTACTTACTACAGTGGGGTAATTAAAGCGTACCTTTCCATCTGTGCTCAGATACACACATGCACTTACGTGCTCACATACACACTCAGACACACTTGCAGGGTTCATCTTGCTCTTACACAGATGGATTGGGGGAGCCTGAGTTCTCTCCTGAGCCTTCCCCTTGAAACATGGACATCTAGGGAAGGCGTTGGGAGAGCTAGTGGATATGATTTCCTGGTTTAAGGATGGTGCTTTATATATCTGAGGAAGTGTTATATGTGACTGGGAACTGATCAGATTTTGTGAAGATAGTCTCTTTGAGACTATTTAAAATACAATAATACCAGGCATAGTGATATTAATCCCAGTACTCAAGGCAGAGATGGAGAGGCAGGGGCAGGGGCAAAGGCAGGGGCAGGGGCAAAGGCAGAGGCAAAGGCAAAGGCAAGTGTATCTTTCAGTGAATTCAAGGTCAATTCTAGCCAGGACTACACAGTGAAATCCTTTCTCAAAGAATAAAAATAAATACATGAAAATAAAATGGAGTAATATCTATCTTCCCAGTCATACATACAGTTGCCATTTTTTTCTTCCTACTTTGGTATTTTAGCCTTCTAGACATTGTAAGATATTTCTTTTGGGTAAGAACTCAATCAATGAGATACACAACTAACCTATAACCTATTTCTACTGGAGAGCTAAGAAATAAACGTCTTATAAATGATTTTTTATAAAGTAGTTAACACTGCTGGAATATATGTATATCTATTCCAACTTGGGGTTGGAGAGATGGCTCAGCAGTTAAGAGCACTGACTACTCTTATAGATGGACCTGGTTCAATTTCATATAGACACACATGCAGGCAAAACTCCAACAAACACTAAATAGACATAAATTATTTCTTAAAAAGAATGGCCCACCTTAAAGTGTGCTCTGTATCATTTTAATTTGAGCTTTTCAGGTACTGCCGTGCACTCATCCCAATGTATACCTCAAAGCATCCTTTATTGACCTAATGTTTGAGGCAAATCGTAGAGTTTGGAGGCTTGTACCCTGTGCTCGAACCTGACCATCGGGGTTTCCAAGGAGGGTTTGTAATGACAAATGTCCGGCTGAGCAGTATTTTACATGTTTAATGCACACTGTAAGCCACCGCAAGCACACAGCCTAGCTGTAGAAGCAGTCACGTTCCAGCCTTGGCACAGTGTGTTACAAAGTTTTTGTCACTATAATGAATCTCCAGACATAGGCTGCTTATGGAGAAAAGGGTTTGCTTGATCCTGGGGTTCCTGCCTTCAAGGCCTGCTGAGGGCTGATGAAGATCACAAGGTGATCTTCTATACTGGCACAAGAGCAGGAAAAGGGACACATCTCCAGCTTGGAAACACATAGACTCTGGGGTCCCACAGTTATTTTCACACCTAACTGACTTGAAGACCCCTCACAGGCCCCCTTCTTAAAGGCCTGCCTCACCCCAATTTTTCCAGGGGACTGGGGCTAGGGTGGGAGTTGGGGGATTAGGAAAGTCTTCACTGAAATTTTGTGGTGATAAAACATTTAAACCATGGAAATTATGCTCATATTAAAAACTATTTTAGCTAATATTTAAATTTAACTAATAAAAATACAGTTTTTACATTTTAAGGGGTAAATGAATAGCTTCCTAAATTGGAGCTCTGTCAATACTTCCTTCCAAAATCATTTCAATAACTAATTCCATGAATACAAAGTACCTCAGGATTTAGCCTAGAAGTAAATAGCCCAGGACTCATTCTGGCCCTCATTCAGACTCAAAGTCAGTTGATTTTATCATCATACTACATGCTGATAGATGGCTATACCATGTGCTGCGTGCTGCTGTGGCTTAGTGGGCATATAACATTTGGAGGGTTTATATTTCTGTAACTTTCTTCTTTTAGGATTGTCCATGTCTAGTTTAGTAGCAAGTTTAAGCCAGCAAGAGTATTTTAAAAATAGTTGTTTTATAGTTTTAGTATATATTTTTCTTCATAGCAATATATATATTGCTTTGTGCATGTATATGTGTGTGTACCATGTGTGTATATCTGTGTGTGCCATGCATATATGTGTGTTTATGCCTATGGAGACTAGAAGAGGTTACCTGATACCCTGGAGCTGAGTTTATAAACAGTTGTTGATGTGGGATGTCCTTCTGTATATGTGTTGCTTTTATTGGTTGATGAATAAAGCTGTTTCAGCCTATGGCAGGGCAGAATAAAGCCAGGCAGCAAATCTGAACAGAGACATACAGAGAGAGTAGGTGGAGTCCGGGAGATGCCATGTAGCTGCTGAAGGAGAAGGATATGTTGGAACCTTGCCGGTAGGCCACAACCTTAAGACAATGCACAGAAATTAATAGAAATGGGTTAATTTAAGATGTAAGAGCTAGCTAGAAATATGCCTNGGTTGATGAATAAAGCTGTTTCAGCCTATGGCAGGGCAGAATAAAGCCAGGCAGCAAATCTGAACAGAGACATACAGAGAGAGTAGGTGGAGTCCGGGAGATGCCATGTAGCTGCTGAAGGAGAAGGATATGTTGGAACCTTGCCGGTAGGCCACAACCTTAAGACAATGCACAGAAATTAATAGAAATGGGTTAATTTAAGATGTAAGAGCTAGCTAGAAATATGCCTGAGTCATCAACAGAACAGTGTTGTAATTAACATAGTTTATGGGTTTTTATTCTGGTCTGGATGGCCAGGAAATGAATGATCAGTCTCCACTTACAAGTTGTAACCTACCAAACTTGAGAACTGAACTCAGGTCTCTGGAAGGCACAAAGCTCTCCTAACTGCCGAGTCATTTCTCCATCTCTTGCTCTTAATATTATTTTCATAATTTGGTTTTATATATTTCAAATGTCTTCAAATTTCCAATTGAAATTTCTGTTGCCCTTGGTGGGTTACCTAAATATATCATATTTAAATTTCCCAGTCTGTTCATTTTTAAAGGTTTGATTCTATTTTGTATTCTTTTGGAGTCATGACGTTGGTGATACTATTATTTTAAACACTGAGTCTTTACTCAAGCTTTGCAAATGTTCCACAAAGATTTAATACATATTTTAAAGATATAAAAAGCATTGCATCATGTGCTTAATATGTCTTTCACATAACTATTTATTTACTATTTTATTTACTTCTCTAAACGATATATTAAAATATGATTTGATTATGATATGCTTTCTCAATTCCATTGGGTTTTGTTTTCCATTTTTTTTAAAGTCATAACTTTTAAAAGTGTTAGAAATATACACTACTTGTTTTGATATCATTTTTTGGTATAAATGATACTTCAATGCTTTATAACATGACAGTACCTAATTGTTCTTTATATAGGGCCACAAATCCTTGTGCCCTTATTTTAGTGTTCTTATTTGTCATATTTCAAGTTGGCTTTGAATATTTAATCCAATCTGTGAATAGCTGGGTTGGGTTATTTTATTCTGATACACTAACATTTATATTTTGTTTTTCTTTTCTTTTTTCCAACTTTTGCTTCTGAAAGCTTACTATATTCTCTTTTCCCACACCCTGTAATAATTTAAAGCTGTTAGTTTTATTTTTATTGTGTTTTACTCATTATGTTTCTATCTTTATTATTTTAGACACATATGCTTTGATCCAAATTCTTCACATATGTATATATGTGTATACAGATTGAAATACATTCAAAATATCACAAAATTTCAATATATATCTAATACATATATTGATAGTTTTGTAATATTTATTACTATTATTTTATAATTCCCTGTCAAATATAAAAATAGGTGTTAGTATTTTGGGGACTGGGAAGATAGCTTGATGGTTTAGTTTTATTTATACCCACACCTACTTCCTATTAGACAGGCAGTAGATTTTTGTAATTCTTCCTCCTTTCAAGCCTGCCGTTTGTGACCCAGACCATTTGTGACAAGAAGTTATCTTGTCTCCCAAGACCCTCAGATGTCCTGTTCCACCTCTTTTCCTTCCCCTCTTTTTCTGTGACTATCCTAAAATATGCGAAGTTTTTCAGAAAGCCAACCCAATCCACAAAATTTTGAATACGATGCAATCTGGCTAAGACAAAAATCAGTGTTGATACTCAGTTTTTCACATCTCTTACATCTAACTGTGCTGAGTGTGAAACTGATTCGTATAGGAGGAAAGAAGCCAGGGATAGAAGTAAGGATATGAACTACAATATATTTTGAGAAAAAAAATGTTCAAAGTAGGTTTGTCTTACTTACAAAAGAGAAACACGGGTAGTGGTTCATGCCTGCAAACTTGGCACTTAGGAGGCTGTGCAGGAGAATTGCTACAAATTAAAGAACAGCTTGAGCTACAAGTGAAATCATTTATGTTTAAGATCATTTAAAACTATTTTGGTTTATACAGTTCTTGAACTCTAATAAATTCTGATCTGAAGTTTGATGTGAACTACACTTTCAAAGTCATTATCGTTGCTTGTTTGGTTCTGAGTAGGGTCTTAGCATCTAGCCTAGACCAGTCTTCAACTGATTCTTCTTCCATCGCCTAAGTCTCAGGTGTGTAACAAAGGTCTGGTTTGAAGTCGGCTTGTTGGTCTGATGTTTCTGGCTCTGTGGCTGTCCAGGTGAATGCAGCCAGATTGATTACACATTTGTCAATTCAACTATGTCAGGGTGAAGGCTGAGAATTAAGTCCTTCATAAATTTGTGACATTGAGAAAAAAAGGAGATGCACAAATGTGCTGAAAGTGTGGTAAGGGGTTTGCTTTACTTAAGGTAGAAATTTTGGGCAGGGGGATTGGCTGTTTTAGAGCAGCTGAATTATGCAGCCAAATCAAGCAGCCACATCAAATCTCTCTGCACGTCTTGCAGTCACTCTTGCCTACCCGTCCAGTTACCAACAGTCCCAGCAGGAGCAGCCCATTTGCCACATTCAAGGAAACCATATTGATGTGTCATGACCATCTAAAGTCCATACTGGTGTTACAGTCACTTTGACAGCTGTATATCCTGTTTTTGTCACGTGTCTATCTTTAGACCATCGTATGGAATAACTTCTTTGTCCTGAAATCCTCTAGGCCCTATTAACTTTCTTTCCTAACCCCAACACCAGGCGACCATTGACCTTTTTGTCACCTTTTAATCTTCTTGGCAATGAAATCCTACTGTATGCTGGCCTTTCCAATTAGCATATTTTACATATTGATGTGCATTTGCATAGCCTGCCTGCCTTTTCAATGGTCTGATGGCTCCTTTGTTTTTAATACTGAATAGTATCCTACTGTGTAGAAAGCTATAGCTCATGCATTCTGTTATTGTACATTGACTCCTTTCTTTGGCACTTATGAACACAGGTGCTGTAAATATCCTTGGGAGGATTATTGTGAAGATGTACATTTTTCAACTCATTTGAGTAAATACCAAAAATGAAGTTTTCTGGGTCACGTGATATGTTTCACTTTTCAGTTCCATGCCGCCACAAGAAAGACGTCCCCAGGATATAAATCTTGCCCAGAATCCAGGAAGCCTGCAAGGGTCTCCTTCATGTCAATGCTCATTCTTGGAGTGTAGAGGACAATCTCGTTAGTTATAGTTTATAATAACTGAGTAGCAGGTGTTCAGAAATGAGACAACATTGGCCTGGATTTCCAGCAATGCTGTGACCCCCCAATCAGCATCTCACAAGGAAGGAAATGAGCAATGGGCACTGGTCAGCCTGAGCTGCTTCACCAGCCTAAGAGTCTTTCTGCATTGTAACAATTCACAAATAACTTCTAGAGTGTTCGATATCATGATCTTTTAATCCTTGTATTCAGATATTAAATGTAGCAGTATGCTACTTGAATAGGGCAAAAGATTTTTATATGAATGCATATGCAAGAAATAAGCATTCCTTTGGATGAGAGCCATTCAAGAGTCATTGATTTTATTAAAGCTCATTGAGATGAGTACTTTAAACCATTTTCTAAAGAAATTTTTGTGAGTATAAAGATTATTAAGATCATTAACATTTCTTTCTGCTAATTCTGCAGCCACCTTGGATCCTGAGATGACTATATGGAATTCAGTAGCAAACAGGCAAATAGTGCTTCAGACGTTTTTCCAGAAGGAAGAAGTCTAGAGTAATTCTTACACTTTCTACATATTGTTGCTCCTCTTTTCCTTTATCTTTCCTTCCTCTTCAGGACAAAAAAAATATGTTGGAACAAATTAATTTTGTTAGATAGAGCACTGGTTATAGTCTAGCCTGAGGGAAGTTCTAACTTCCTGGACAATAATGACCAAGAAGGTCATCTAATTTTACTGAAACAAAGGTGAAATTGTGCACTATATAGAATCATCACAGAGATTATTGTAGGTATATTTGTACTCCTATTTTATCCTCCATGGCACACTAATCTACTAACACTCCTCTCTCGATTTTTCTCTTTGCAATCTGGAGGAACAGATTTGTCAATGACTGTGTTCATTTATAAAAGCATCCCAAACAAAATTGAACCCCAAGGCTGATAAACCATAAAGATGCTGAACAGAGCTGAGCAGAATGGACCATGCTTTGGGGCTTGCTCAGCTGAAGATGGTTCTAGAAGACTGATGGCTTTAAGCACACAATTACAACCACTACAGCTCTGTCAGATGGATGGAAACTTATGAAATATGGGGATTGTCCTTTATTAAGTAAAGAAAGGCATTTTGTAAAATGCCTTTTGAGATTCAGCAATTTTCAGAAGTAATTAAATTCCATTTATTCCTCAGCATAGGTAATAATCAAATAATCTTACAAGCAAAAACAATTCAATACAATATACACAAGATAGTTCTGCAAAACAAAGAATAATTGATTTTTGGTGGGGAAAATGGAAAGAGATGAATCTTGTCAAATTCATGCAATGGTTAGTCATACAAGCAGAAGTGATAATCAATGAGGAACTAGGAATGGATTCTTTTTAGAATTTATATATATANTTTTTTTTTTTTTTTCTGAGACAGTGCACTAAAAATAATTTGGTCTTCAATAGGAGGCTGATGCAAATTTATCAGGGAAGGTGCTCATCTGTGAAAGAGCTTGAATGGTTTTCTTCTTGGTTACTCCACTCTAGCAAGCCTCATGGGTTTTTAGACTCATATTACTTCCTTTCGTTTATTTTATTTTGAGTGGTCTTGTCTTTTTTTGAACAGGATCCCTTCTAATTAGAGCTTGTATTTAACTTATGCTACTAGAAATACTTGCCGCTGAATTAAAAATTCAGTTAGTTGACCAAATACTGACGTATCTGAAGTTTCCTGAGTTCTGCAGGTTTTCTTTCACAACCCTTCCAGTGAAGTTGGGGGAGTGTTCCCACCTACCCTTCCTGCCTGTAGTTGCTCTGTGAAGTCTTTATGCTAAGTTCATCAGTGGTCCTCAGAACTCTCCTGGCTCCCCTGACTTCCCATAATCAGCACACTACCTTGAATTCCCACTTACACAGATATACTTTGACAAGAGCTACTTGTGGCCAGCCCTGGTGGTACATGTCTGTAATTCCAGTATTTGAGAGGCTGAGGCGGAAGGGTTGCTGTGACTAAAGCCAATGCGGACTAAGCAGTAAATTCAAGTCAGCTTGAATTATGTAGTGAGATCATGTCACAACAAACCAACCAACTAAAACCTAACTTCTTATAGTGAATACTCCGCCTCCTCCACTACCATCACCACCACTACTACTACTACAAAGCAGCTATTATTTAAGTATTCTAAACACCAAAATGCCCACATTTTGGTAATCTCATAAAATAATTTGAATTTCAAGAAAGGGAATGAGATATATTCTAGTACATGTCCCAAATCTGACAGTTTTTGAGAGATTAACTTGCTTTAGAGATGCAAAAGGTCAAGTTGAATTTGAATTTTAGATAAGGATATCTAGAACAGGTGGGTTCCAAATATTTCCAGGTTTCAGGCACAAACATAAGAAGGGATGTTCACATCGACTGTATGTAAATCTTTGAAGTTAAATATTGTCACAAGGGTAGAGCCTTCATCCAAGTGGATTAGTGTCTTCGTAAGAGGTGGCACTAGATTGTCCAAATGCTCTCCAGTGTTCTTCCCACTTGCTGTGCATACATGCACAGCATACTGTAAAGATGAATGCCAGCCTGAATCTTAAAACTCTGAGATCTGTGTTGCACAGATCAAAAGTAGCCTCAGGTGTTCAGGTGCCTGTGTGGAGATGGCAACCTGCGTCCTCCCTCCCTCCCTTCCTCTCATCTTCTCCCTTTTTCTCTCTCCATCTTCCCCTTTTCTCAATTGTTTCTTTTTCTTACGGTCAGGAACGAAAGTTTACAATAAATCTGTAGTTATGATTTTGATTTTGTGGTAGGAAAATTGATGCCATTTCCTCAGTGAAAGTAACATCCCATTCCCTTGTATCTTTGAATCTGTTCTATCACATGGTATGGTAAAGAGAAATTAAGCTGCCATATGCAACCAAGGCTGCTCATTGCTGATCTCAGAATAAGCGAGGCACCCCATATTATCTAAGTGGACAGGTATAATCACAGAGGTGCTTAGCTGAGAAGGAGAGGCCAATTCAGAATGAACTATCTGAAAAGGCCCTCATCTGGTACGTGAATCCACAACACAGCACGAAACCTTGGCATTTGTGACAATGAGGATGGTTCTGATGACATTATGTTAGGTGATGAAGCTCTGATGCAGATAAACAGTCTCCACATGATCATGTCTAAGAAACTCGGTCTTATAGAAGTTGAGAATAGAATGTTAATTTTTAGAAAATGGGTTGAGTAGGGGGCAAGGATGATGGCAAGAAGTGGCTCAACAGGTACAGTGTTGTGATCACAAGAAAAATAAGTTCTGGAGAATATAGTGAACAATGAGAAATGCATTGCATATCAAAAGAGAAGTGTTGAAGTGTAGCCAACATAAAGAAAAGGGAAGTTGAAGGTGATACATATGCTAATTGCCCCACTTTGATCATTATTCAGAATATATGAATCAAAGCTTGCTTTGTACTCCATAAATGTGTACAAATGTTATATTAATAAAAATTAAATTAATGAAAAATTTTATGGAGGTTCTCCAGGTTGACTGCCGAGGAACAGAGCAACTAACTAGAAGGGGAGTCTAAGACACTGCTATTTCACTCTCATGTCCAGAAAGGATTTCCAGGCCCACCAAAAACTTGATTTTTGTGTTTGAAGACTTCCGGGTAGCCAGGATTTAAGCCACAAAGCTTATGGCAGTTTGTTCTGTTAGCAAAGGAAAGCTAACAGTGTACGCGATGCTTCTAGAAGCTTAGAATGTTCCCGAAAATGTCTCAGGATGCAGAATGTTTTAGATAACATTCATTAAAATGAATTCACAAGCTAAATGCCATCTTCTAGGTATAAAATTATGTTTTGATAGATGTTATGTTAATATAGTGTCTTTATGTATGCAAATGTAGGCCTGTCAACTTGGCATCCATTTAGTTGATGGACATATTAGTTATATTATTTACAGGGATTCATTCTTCCTTAATACATTTTAACTGAAATTTATCCCTTTAATTTAAACTTAGTAGCTTGTTTTCGTGATGCTTGATGAGACGTGAGACTGGAGCTCGGACTCAGAAATGATTTTCCTTCCCTTTCTTGTTTTTAATGAAAAAATGATTCACATTTAATTTGAATCATGACTGAAGAATAAAGTCACCTGGAGTTTGTGATGAATATATTCCATAGTTTATTAATTAAAAGATTATGTTCCTGAAGAATGTCCATTTTCTCTGAAAGCTTGGGATTAAATTAAACGTATGTATGAGCTTATGTTTACACATACATTCAATTATACTGAGAGCTGAAGAAAAATATCCATATAACTTCCAGTTTCTAATCCATCAGTTTTATGAGTTCAAAAATATGATATTCAGTGAAAAAAATATAAAATTCAAACAAAAACGGAAAGCAAAGAGGTCAAACATGTACTAAACTCCAAGCCTCTTTTGAACCGCAGTGTAAAATTAGAGGATCTGAGACTCAATGAACTGACTGCTCACCATCAAAGACATTTCCCCAACAGATTTTTTTTTCAAACCCTAGCAACTTTCCCTTCCATCCCTCCCACTTTCTTCTCCTTCCTTCCTTTCTTCTTTTAATCAAGTCTAAGGGAACTGATACGGAGTTCTCTAGTAGCAAAGTATAATGGAGCCTCCGACACTGCTGTATGGAGAGGGCTGTCTAGTCTATTTTTAAAGTCTCTAGGGAGGGAGCGTCTACAACTTCCTTGTGAATCTCTGACTCTGTACCTGGCAATCTTCCCCTCCCAAGGTCCCCAGGCTGGCCTTCCTCCCTTGCTTAAGAATTTATTATAGATCAAATTATTTTAGGGTTCTGAATATATTGTTATATTTAAACGATATATTCCCCCAAAGGGGCTCAATTAAAAGAGTACAGGATGTCTGTGCAGTGCATACTGTCCTTAAAGACAGGTGTTCAATTAGTACACCAGGGTTAGATCCAGGTGACAAGCACACGGCAGATCCTGCCACACTGATACCTCCCAACTATTTGGAAGCAAATGGGATGGAGGTTTACCATTTTTCTGTTCTTTCTGGAGCTACATGCTTTGATCCCAACCACAAGTCCATGGAACAGAATCTTGGCTATAACACTTTTGGGCCAGTAGTGATGTTGCTGGTAACCCATTTCATACCTTATGGACGATAACTAATGTCTTATGGCTTTTTTAATGATGTTGAAATGTTGAACCTGATTTAGGTACCACAAGGGCCTGATGCTGGTAATTTTTTTTGAGCCCTTGGCCTCTAGCATGTTAGTCAAGTGCTCTACCACTAAACTACACTGCCATCCTTCATGTTGCTGGTTCTTAAGGTGTTATCTCTAAAGCTCAGTAACTATTCCACAAAATTGCTGGGGAGATAATGAGGGTATATTCTCGCCTATAATCATGGTTAACATTCAGAAGGTGAAAGTAATCTATCTTTAAAGTTTTTCTATCTATTGTACCATGTTGCTTTTATGCTGTCGTTCCATTTCAGGAGAAGAAAGCATTACAATATTAACTGAAAACATATTTACAGTGAAATAAGCATTGGTGAGGTTTTATAATTTAAATAGTGAAAACATTATATTATATACTTGTGTTGATTATTTGTTATTTGTTTAATCTGATGTTGGGAAGGGACATACTCTTGTTGCATTTAATAATTATAATTGAGTTTTTATTTTTTTCTTGTTAGAAATACCAATTTATTTTGTGTGTGTGTATTTGAACTTCTTCCTTAGAATGAAAAAAAAAGTGAAATGAATACCTGGGAAACTTTCCCTTCCCTCTAAAGATAAAAGGAAAGCTGTCTTTGTGAAGAAAAGCTCATTTTTGTCTATTGATATATTGAAGATGAAACAATAGCGTATTTCTATAGGTTCAGTAACTCCCCCTTTATTTCTCACTTCTGCGGGGCAGGGCTTTGGAGGCCTGAGTGACTACACGGGATTATTGCACACTTTAGTTCTGTGGAAATGGAGAGCTCTGCTGGGTGGCCTGTCTCCCACACCCTGTCCCTGCCCCAAGTGTTCCATCAAGGGTAGAGTAAGTGACCTTAGCACACAGTGGTTACAGGTGTGACGTAGAGGCAACAGTTGTCCCCTCTTGTCTTATCTACAACCATACTTTCCAAGACCTTCAGACAATATCTAAAGCTGTGAATAGCACCACACTCTACCAATATCATGCTCTTTTCTCTCTATAGATATAGCTGTAACAAATTCTATTGTACAAATTAGGCACCATCACAAATGAACAACAAACAGTACAAAGGAACAAACACAGCAATAGATTAAATTAAAAGTTATGTGAATTAACACAACACTGCTAGATCCAACAGACAAGAGTCAGTAAGAGGGTAATGGACAGGTGACATATAAGGCAAGGACACACTGCACAAAAGAAATGGTTCCTGTCCTGAGCAGGATGGAACAAGTTGGCACCAGGTTTTCCCCCATTTCTGAGAACGCTGCAGAATTTAAACTTTATAAACTATTTATTTCTGCTCACCCTTTATGTGAAGAGCAGCTCCCCTTGGGCTGCTGGCTGCAGTTATATCAGTTTCAAGATTTCTAGAGCTGTCTGCTTGTCTGTCTGCCCCTCGTCTGTGCTAGATAGGTGGAGTGGAGAATAGGAGTGTGCCTTCTCCCTCTTGGGTTTTAGATGTCTCAGGATGGGAGAGTATTAGCACTACTCTTATAATGCATAAGTAGAATGGAAGTGTTCACTGCACTGAGTAGCAAACGCAACGTTTCTTACCGACTGCTCCCTAACTAGGTGTAAGGTCTAATATGTCTCTCATTTTCTCTAACAAAGGACAATTCCAAATATTTGAAATGATTTGATTCTTAACAGAAGTGTAGCACTCATAAACAAACTCTTCTTACTGTTCATTTGGCAAGCCACTTTTTGTCTCTGGTTTTCTCTCAGTAACAATAGATCCAGCATATCTATTTTTTTATTGAAAATAGATTCTTCTCTCATAGGATACAGCCTAACCAAGTTTCCCTTCCCACTTCTCCTCCCAGTCCCTCCCTCCACCACCACCCTTCTGCCCATTCTCATCCACTCTTCCTCCGTTACTATTCAGAAAAGGACAGGCCTCCCATGAATATCAACAAAACATTACATCAAGTTATAGTAAGACTAAGCACCTCACCTTATATTAAAGCTGGCCAAGGTGACCCAGTATGAGGAATAGGGTTCCAAAATCCAGCAAAAGAGTTAGAGACAGCCCCTACTCCCACTATCATGAGTTCCACAAGAAGACCAACCTACACAACTGTGCCATATACGCAGAGTGCCTAGGTCAGTCCCATGTCAGCTCCCTAGTTGTTGGCTCAGACTCTGTGAGTTCCTATGAGCCCAGCTTAGTTGATTCTGTAGGTTTTCTTGTGGTGTCCTTGACCCTTCTGGCTCCTAAAATCTTTTCTCCACCCCTTCTGCAGAATTTCAGAGCTCCGTCTAATGTTTGGCTGTGAGTCTGCATCTGTGTCCACCAGTTGCTGAATGAAGCCTCTCTAATGACAATTGAGCTAGGCACCAATCTGTGAATGTAGTAGAATATCATTAGGGATCATTGCATTGACTTTTTTTTCTCCTATCATGTTTGGTTCTAGCCTAGGTCTTTGGGTCATCCAGCCTTTGGGCCCTAGCACTCCAGCAGTGTCAGGGGTGGGCTCACTCTCATGGCATGGGTCTCAGACTGGACCAGTCATTGGCTGGCCACTCCCACAATCTCTGTGTCACCTTTACCTTAGCACAACCCATAGGCAAGACAGACTGTAGGCTGAAAGTTAGGTAGACTGGGTTGGTGTCTCAATCCTTCCTCTGAAAGTCTTGCCAACTTTTTCAAATGGAGATTTTAGTGGAGGATTAGTGGGAGGTAGGTAGAGAGTTTGTTTTCAGTTACTCTATTCAGTATAATTTGCTTATGCAGTGTGGGTGTGTGTATGCTTGTGTAGTGTGTGTGTGTGCTTGTGTGCATATATCTATATTTCTTTATGTGTAGGTGCATATATCTTCCTGTGTACATCTTTCTCTCTGTCTCTCTGTGTGTATGTGTGTCTATGTTGAGATTATGCTATTTAAAATTATATTGCTCCATACTGAAATCTCAAGTCTCAGTCAATTATTAATTAGACAAAGAACAAGAGATATCTTATTTTGCTTTACCATCAAGATAGCATCCAAACATATTCTTAGTTTCTATAATTTTAAAATGAGAACATTATTTTATTTGCAAATCATGCTGCCATTCTATATCATGACTCTATCATCAAGTGCTACATTTTGTAGTGGGTTTGGACCCCAGTAATTATATGTATGGTGAAGAAATCCCTCATAATCTTCATTATGAGTCAAAGCCATTTTAAACTTCATTTCTATGTGTCTAAAATAAATAGACACAGAGAATATGGATTCAGGACAAAGAACCTGAACTTGCTTTGGGAAACATCATGCAGCTGTGTGAGAGGAACAGGGAGGTCTGGCTGACTCCCTTTGAAGGTGAGCAGAGGTGAGCTGGCTGGCATTGTTACTGCCTGAAAGTGTCTTGAAGGAACTGGTATAAACACTTTTTTTTTTTTTAACAGAAAGCAACTTTTAAATGTTGGGGTTAGAAAACCCACTCAACATTTTTAACTGCTCTAGCTTTAATTCATAATTACAAGCTTATTCCAATCTCTGCATAATGAAACCACATTTTAGACCAACAGCTGTTATCTGCTTTTGCTCATAGCCTTGGGGTACGAATATTTTAATATTCATTTTCTATGTGCAGATAAACTAAATATTTCCTACTGGAAGTCTATCAAATTAATCACAAAAACCTTAGTTGCTGTTCTTTCTTCCATGTAACTCATTTTTAAAACACTGCTCACTTTAAGTTCCAGTTTCTAGAAGAGAGTATGTGGGGGCTGAGGGTGGTGGTGACCAGATCACAGCCATGTTGTAGTGATCTGCCGTTCGTTCTTTTCCATTTTAGGCAAAGTCAGTTTAAGGCTTAGTATTATGCTTGAAGCAATGTTTTAATAGCTTCCTCTCTTCTCTTCTCTTCTCTTCTCT
>LOJH01010766.1:0-10986 GCA_001685095.1 Ellobius talpinus
TGAGAATTCTCTGTTTAGATCTGTACCCCATTTTTTAATTGGATTATTTGGTAGGTTAATGTCTAGCTTCTTGAGTTCTTTATATATTTTGCATATTAACCTTCTATCAGATAACCAGGCAAGACTTTCATTGGTGGGACTAGGATACCAACCCACCACAAAATCTTTTACCTACAACCTGTCCTTCTGGCAAGACGTGCTTGCTTGGGCAATGGTGGCTCAGAGCTTGTGTGAGTGGCCAACCAATCACTGGTCTAACTTGAGGCCCATGCCACAAGAGGGAGCCCATGTCCAGCCCTGTCTGGATGGCCAGGAATGGGTAGCTGTATGGCCCAGAGACCTCTAGGAGAACCAAACATGACTGGCAAAAAAAAAAAGTCAATGARATGATTCCTAATGATATTCTGCTATGCTCATAGATCAGTTCCTAGCCTTTGTCATCAGAGAGACTTCCTCTGGTAGTTGAGGGGAGCAGATGCAGAGACCCACAGCCAAACATTAGGCGGGGCTGGGGGAACACCACAGAAGAGGGAAGGGATTGAGTTTTAGAAACCAGAGGGGTTGAGGACACTGGGAGAACATGGCGCACAGGGATCAACTAAGCAGGGCTCATAGGGGTTCGCAGAGACTGAAGTGGCAATTGTAGAACCTATGTGAATCTGTGCTAGGCCCTCTGCAAATATATTGGGGTTGTTTACCTTGTGGTTTCATGGTACTCCTTACAGTGGGAGTGGGGTTATCTCTGACTCTTTGTCTGCATTTGGGACCCTTTTCCTCCTACCGGGTTGCCTCATCCAGCCTTGATATCAGGGTTTGGGCATAGCCATATTGCATCTTATTTCACGTGTGTTCAGTTGATATCCCTGGAAGGCCTGCTCTTTCTGAGGGGAAATGTAGGAGCACTGGACCTGGGGGCTGAGGAGGCCTGGAAGGAGTGGATGGAAGGGAGGATGCAGCCAGAATGTATTGTATGAGAGAAAATAAAGAAAGAAAACAAGGAAATGGCTCAGAATACTTCAAAGATTGAGTCAGTGTTCCTCTCATACCTAGTGGCAGAGCGACAGGATAAGGAAGGACTGGAGCCTCGCTCCTTGAATTCCATGGAGCATGCTCTTTGGCTTGACATCCCTAGCCAATGAGGTGTGCTGATACAGAAACTTAGCAAAAATGAGTCACAGCCCAGGACACTAGAAGTGAATATAAACATCCTTTCTCTCAGTCAACAAAATTAAAGTCTCAGAGCCACTCCACTCAAGGGGGATAAAAAAAAACCCAAAACTATGATTCAGGTATTTCTTTGTGGCTACTACTCCCTTTTGAAGTTCGTTTCCTTCTAAACATCTAAGGATTTACTTTGCATTCTTACATTGCAACGTCTCTGTTGATAACTTCTCAGTAATTCCATTACGGCAAATCACAGGGTTGTCAAATCTTCAAGGATCAGAAGATCATGAGTTGACAAGTAGCAGATGCACAAAAGAAGTTTTAAATAACGCATGTTCATTCGCCATGTGGAGTGAAGGGGAATACCTGTGCCTCTGCAGTAGTAAAGCCAGCCAAGAAGTAACGGGGACCATAGGTATGCAGCAACATTTACCATCTCCGCCACTTTTATTCAGCGAAGAATCAAAGAAGCCAGAAGAATTAAAACCTCTTCGGTTTTCAAGCAAGCTGTTTCTGTTTAAGGACAGCCGTTTCTGCTAAAACAGATGATGTCTGATGTCACTGAGCCCAGTGAGGGCTGCAGGCAGAAGAATGTTCTCATTGTAATACCGCCACTGTAGGCATGTTGTTAGGATGTTACAGCTTCGTCAGACTGTGAGTAGAGCTGCTTGTTGCTTCAGTGCTTTCAAAGATAATAGAAGTTGCTCACAGAATTTACACAACCCTAATGTGTTGTGTGTAAAATATAGACAGTCACGTGAAAAGTATCCCATTATACATTTTCTCATAGAGAGAAACAGCTGAGAAACCTACAGACCATCAAATTATTACTCCAGTGTTTCATTAGAGGCAATTAGACTCTGGAACCAAAAGGTACATCTAAACTACTTGGCTTAATTTTGTTAATGCCATATAGCATCTCGGTTACAGGTGCTTCAATCTACAGAAAACAAAAAGCTGCTAAGTATATAGTTTGTTACTTCATTGATCACTGCTTTTATAGCCAGAACATCAAAGGTTAAATTTGAAAAAAAAGAAAAAAGAAAAGAAAAAAAACACCATGCTAAGTGAGGAGAAAAATTCAAAATCATCTTTTTTCATCCCACAGACCCTGATCTGGAATAAGGTTCTGTGTCAGGCACACTCTCTGTTCTCTACAAACTCAAAACTCAACAGGAAAAATAAACAGAAATTCATTCCACAAGCAAAACTGGGCACTGTCGTCAAAAAGAAATATCAGTATAACCCATTCACAGTGTTACCAAACAGCCTGCTTATTTGATTAAGGACTAAGACTTTAGGAAGCCATCACTAACACATGTTTAAAAGAAATAAAAAGTAGTTTTCACGTGAAAAAATGTGGTCTCCTGGAAGAAAATAACGGCATTAAAGACAAGCTGGTGTCCAAGTCCTTAGAAAATTATGATCAGAAGTGTTCTAGACAATAGCTCCCAGGCAGAGGCATTAAAGACTGTGGGGCAGACCGGAGTCTGGGAAACCTCTCTTGAAAGCACACCTTACTACTTACTGTAATGACCCTCATCTATTCTAATAACAGATGGCCACAGGAAATGACGACAAAGAGCAAAGGGCTTATGGAGATTTGGAATAGACTTTTGTCCCCAATTCCTGGTGGCCTGGAACACATACTCCAAAGAGTCTTATGAGTAGCAGGGTACAAACCTGAGGCCGGAGCAGACGGAAGCATGAACACAAGAGTTGAATGGAAGGAAACAATAAAATTAAAGTCAACAATAACTAACAGGAAATTTAAGATATAATACAGAACATAAGTACAACTAAAACTTTATATTCGATGGTGAAACTAACAAAGAACACATCTCTGACACAAAATAGCCAAGAAAAAAAGAAAGAATTCAAAATAAGCAATATGAAGAATGAAAGGTAGTTTGCTTAGTGATTAAGAACATGCTGAGCATTCCTGCCAGGGAACCAGATAGGCTGACGGCAGGCCCTCACCTCTCCCTCTGATCCCCCAGGCCCAATCCCCTAGTCTCATCCCCAGCTCTACACCAGAACAACTACAAAAACCTCTCCCCACCCCATCTCTAGGGGTCTAATTGACACAGCTCTTTCCCTCTGAACTTCTCTCCCTCCACTCTCTGCTTTATCCCAACTCCAGCAGGCACTCGTCACTAACCCACAGGCCATTCCCGCCAGGGAAGCAGGTAGACTGTAGAACTCCCCTTCTCTCTCTGGACCTACAGATGAAATCCAGGGTCTTAACCCTCAGTTCTACAACAGACCACCTGCTATGGCCTTCCTTGCCTCCCTGGTCCCATCTTGTGTGGATCCCATAGCTCTTGCCCTCCTAATCCGTCCCTCAAAAAATAAATAACCCAATTAAAAGGCAGTCAGAGACCTAAACAGAATTCTCAGTAGAAGAATCTAAAACCGATGAAAAACATTTGAATCCTTAGTGACAACCTTAGCCGTCAGTGAAATGCAAATCAAAATGACTCTGAGATTCCAAACTTTCCCCTGTTAGAATGGCTCAGATAAGTAACACAAGTGACTGTTCACGCTGTCAAGGGGAACACGGCTTTGTTGCTGGTGGAGTGCAAACATGTACAGCCACTTTGGAAATCAGTGTAGCAGTTCCTCACAAAGATGGGAATTGATCTACCTCAAGACCCAGCTATATCACTCTTGGGCAGATACCCAAAGCATGTTTCCTTCTACCACAGAGATACTTCTCAACTGTGTTCTATTCCTAGTAGCCAAAAATTGGAAAGAACCTAGATGTCCCTCAACAGAAGAATGCATAAAGAAATGGTTGTACATTTATACAATGGAGTATTCAGCTGCTAAAAAAAAGTGTCATCATGAAATACGAAAGGAAAATGGATGAAACTAGAAAACAATCACCCTGATGTAACCCAGACCCAGAAAGATAAATATGGTATGTATTCATTTACATGTGGATAACTCATTAAGTAAACAATAACCAAGCTACAATCTGCAGACTCAGAGATACTAGGTATAGGGGAAGGGACTAGGGAAGACACACAGAACTTCCTGGCAGGGGAAAATAGAATAGATTTTGTGGGTGGACTTCAGGCAGGGGGGCAGGAGAATGGAAGGACAGAGTGGGCAAGGGGACGTACAGTGTGGTTGAAGGAGGGAATGTAGGGAGAAACAGCTAGAACTGAGAGGCACTTGAGGGGTGATATAAAAACTTAATGTTGTGGGAACTCCTAAAATATATAAATCCAATCCTAATGAAGCCCCCAAATAATAGGGGAGGCAGAGTCTTAACTTTGCCACCAAACAAAGCTTCCAGTACTGGAACTGGGTAACATCCAGTTGAATTGTTGGCCCAAGGGGTCACAAGGAAATCCCCAAGCAATTCAGGTTGTTGCCAAGATAATGAATTGTTCTCTACAAACTGACAGCAAGGCCCCATTGCTGAAGACAACACTTAGATAGACAATTGAACATAGAGAGGGTGAGCTTTTGTCTACTTACACCCCTGTCTGTATGCTACCAAAAGAGAAACATGGACACCAGTCCAGCCACAAACACTTTGACCCACAATCTGTCCCGTCTACAAATATGCTGTTAAATGGTGGCCCAAAGCCTGTGGAAATAACCAGCTGTGGTAGTATTTGGACCCCTTAAACTCAGGGAGTGGCACTCTTAGGAGGTGTGGGCTTGTTGGAAAAATTGTGATCTTGTTGGAGGAGGCTGGATGACACAGGCCTTTAATCAAGACCTTGAGGCAGAAGGGCACACCTTTAATCTAGACCACACCTTCTTTTGAAGTATGTCACTGTGGGGGTACACTTTGGGGTCTTTTTCTCAAGCTTCACTCAGTATGACAGTCAGTTGACCTCCTGTTGCCTGCAAGATGTATGACACTGGGCTGTTTCTCCAGCACCATGCTTGCCTGCATGTCGCCGTGCTCCCTGTCATGATGGAATAAACCTCTGAACTGTAAGCGAGCTAGCACAATTGAAGGTTTCCTTTCTAAGAGTTTCTGTGGTCATGGTGTCTCTTCACAGTCATAGTAAACCCCAACTAAGACACCAGCCAGCATCTGATTTGACTTAAAGCCCACTCCATGGGATGGAATCCATGCCTGACACTGCTGGATGACTAAGAACTAGAGGCTAGGTAGCCCAGAGACCTAGGGTAAAACAAAATACTACTGGTCTGAAAAAAAGTAAAGTAGTGACAAAATGACTCCTAATGATATTCTGCTTATTCAGCCATTATCAGAGAAGTTTTCTCCTACGGAAGATAGGGACAAATACAGAGACCCTCATCCAGACGTGACACACACCGAGAGACCTTGGGACACACAGCTCTAATCACTCCCCTAAGAGCTCAGAGAATCCTCTTGGAAGAGGAGATAGAAAGGGTATAAGATCCAGAGGGGAGAGAGGATACCAGGAGAACTAGACCTTCTGAATCAAAATCACCAAAGCTCATATGAACTCACAGACACTGAAGCAGCAGGCACAGGGCCAACCCAGGTCTTCACCAGGTTCTTTGCATATATGCTATAGCTTTCAATTTAGTACTTTTATTGGACTCCTGAATGTGTGAATGAATGAGTCTCTAATTCTTGTGCCTTAGGCTCTTTTCCTCCTGTTGGTTCGCCATGTCCAATTTTGATGTGTTGTCATTTGTTTTTTTCTTCTATTTATTGTGTTAAAGTATTTTGAGAAACAACAGCAAAAAACATATTAAAATGGCAGAGAAATATTGCATCAATTTTATAATAGCAAATTTAAGAATTTTCTGTAAAGTAGACACATTTCAGCAGGAAAAGTATATTAAAACATACTTGAGCCGGGCAATGGTGGCACACACCTTTAATCCCAGCATTGGAGAGGCAGAAGCAGGTGGATCTCTATGAATTCAATGCCAGCCCGGTCTACGGAGTGAGTTCCAGGACAGGCACCAAAGCTACACAGAGAAACCCTGTCTCGACAAAACAAAAACAAAACAAACAAAAAACCATACTTGAAGATTTCATCTCCCTCTCCTTCATGAATGCAGATACCATGTGACCAACTGTCTCAAGCTCCTGCCCAATTATTCCCCACCAGGATGGACTTCACAGCTGATTATCTTTAAACAAGAATGCAAGATGTTTCAGGAGGTCTACTTTCCTGTTCTGGCATTGCTGAAAACATGAGCGCTTTCTGGTGTTCAGGATGTAAGCAACAAACTCATATTTTTAGTGCTGATGGTTCAGGAAAAGTAGCACAGTGCTTTGATCTTGATGTTCTACAAGATGTTGTCTTCCCTTAGTATAAAGGGAAGATCCCAGCTGGAATCTTAAAATTCCAGGGGAGGTGGGGGCAGGAAGATTCTGGAGTTTTCTGCTCAGACAATCTAGTTGAATTGGTGTGCTTCCAATTCCATGAGAAACCATCTCAAAAACTAAAGTGGCAAATAACCCCTGTCCTACACACACACAGTCACACATATACAGACACACACACACACACACACACACACACACACACAGAGCCAGCAAGAGCCACACTGTGGCTGTGCCTGTCTACTTTTGCTAAGCTGCAACTCAGTATTCTTGTGGCCTAGTATCAGAGAAGAGTGAGGAGGCCTTAAGAGTAGGCTGCCGTTTATCCCACCAGAGATGCTGAACCAAATTTCTGTGTTAACAAAGGCTAACATATGGAAACCTGGCGTTTACTCCTCACCTAGCAACAACTAGTGTTCCCCCATCTTCTGACTGAGATGGCACCTAAAGAGGACTAGTGAAAATTCAGAACTTCTACCATCGCCCATTCTGAAAAAAATAATAATCATAATAATTTATTTAAAAGCTAAACATACATTTGTCATACAATGCAGCAAATCTTTTACTGGGCATTTATGCCAGAGAAATGAGATGTCTTCACACTACAATTTGCATACAAGTGTTTAATAACAATCTGTGTGCCCTTGATGGGTGAATATGAATAAATTGTGATGCAATCATACCATGGAATATATACTACTCAACAGTATAAAATGATAAACTGTCACCATGAAACAATGCCAATAGATCTGCAGAGAATGATGCCGAATGAAAAATGTTAATGCCCAAAGGTCACACATGGCATGGTTTCATTTCTACAACACTTACATAATACCAGATTTATAGAAACAGAAGACAGGCTGGTGGTTGTCCAGGGTTTAAAGGATCAGAGCAGTGAAGCACATAGCTATAAAAGGCATTATGAATGGCTCTTACAGGGATGGGATGCTTTGTGTCTCAGCTGTACCAATGTCCGCGTTCTAGCTGTGATTTGTACTGTACTTTAAAAAAAATATAAATACTAGAGAAACTGAATAAGTGGTACATGAGGTTTCTATTATTTCCACATGTAAATCTATAATTATCTCAAAATTAAAAAGCTTTATTGAACACAGATTTTTTTCATAGAGCTTTGAAAATTTGATTTAAATCAATGTAAGAAAGTGAGGCAGCATAATGTCGTGGGTTAGGAGAGTAAAGAACCACTTAAGTGTTTGCTCAACATATACTAGGCTTTAGGCTTCATGCCCAGCATGGCCAAAACCAAAGCATAAAGTAACAGGGATGGACCTACTTAACACTAAAGAAATAGAGGGTTCTCTCCTCCTACAAGTAGAAAATGGACAAGTAAATCCTTCTTTCAACTTCTGAAGAATTTGGAAATCTAGTAAAAAAAAAAAGGAAAATGGATTTTAAAAAAGCTAGGAGTGACTTGGGAAAGGAATAGGCTGCTACTCTGTGGTGAAAGAATGAATGTTATGGTGTTTGGAAGTACACGTCTGCCATGCCCACACAGGCTGCCTGTACACTTAGCACAGTTTTCTAGGGCCGGAGATAGCAATAGAGAACTCAGTCTCAAAGGATGGTGTTTGTGGATCTAAACCTGTCTGATAGTTTTTCCAACCAGTACAAAAGTTGCTTTATGCTACAACTACCTCGCTTTTTCTGGCTTCGCAGACAGCTTTGATGGGTCATGTGAAAGCACAGTATTGGCTGGGGTGTCCTAGGGCAGGCAATAAAAAACATTTAAGACAATCAATACATAGATCAAAAAAGTCTCTGGGAAGGCAGAGCTTAGGAAAGTAAGCGCTTCTGTGTATGCCAAAGGCTCAAGAAACCCATGTGTGGGCTCAGGGTGGGATGAACACTACAGAAAGATGGGGAAGAACCTAAGATTTCACCTCTGGCTACTCCCCAGTCCCCATACAAGCGAGGAAGGCTAAAATCGAGTAACAGAAAAACTGAACACTGGGGAATCGCTACAACACAAAGTAAAAGTGCACAAAGACCACAATACAATTTTCTTTCTCTTTTTCAAGCCCAGATGTCTAAGATTACCCTGTTAAAGCACAGAATGATGACTGAACTTATAGACTACAGACTACGCTTGATCAAAATAATACATAGGCTTGAAAATGGTTTAGAAAAGTCAAGCAGCCAATAAATGACCACCACCTGAAATAGAAGAGCAATAAACCCTTAGGGGATGGAAGAAGAGGAAATCTGAATTTTAATTTTAGAAGCACCTAGTATTTAATGAAGATAAATAAGAATATTTGATCGATCCACAGGGAACTAAAACAGAAATCAGTAGAAATTGTCCGCACAGATGCCTAACAATTTGACTAAGTAAAACACTAACTGAAGTCTATTATATTCATTCAAACAAATAAAGGGAAAGGGATTGGATTAAAGAGAGAGAATAGAATCCCAGGAAACACAAAGTATCACTGAAGAGAATGAAAACAGAAGAGGTGGCGTAAAAGAAAACCAGGTTGCTGTGGGATTTTTTTTTGATTGCACTCTGACGCTTCCAAGGCTGCCAATAAAGTTTGCTTTGAATCAGAGGGCAGAGCTAGCTCCTAGCTAACCAAAATTAGTTATAGAGGTTTTGGAGGGCCAAGGACATAGAGAGACAGGAAGTAGTAGGGAGAGGTTTACAAAGATTCTTAGCCCTTGGATCAAGGAAAGAAAGAGAGGAGGTCACCGCTGGCTTCTCCATTGCTAATCTGATCATTCAGGTTCTTACCGCAATATCTGACTCCCGAATTTTTATTGATAAGGAATAATTAGGTAAATGCTTAACCAGGTAGAAAGCGTAGACTTCAAAATTAGCATGACTAAGATGAAGATGTGTGCAGAGTATTCTAGCACAGAGGGATTAGAAAGGAGGATGAATAAACCCAAAGGAAAGGCAGCAAAATATGTCCACTCAAGACGCAGAAGGAATGAAGAAAAATGAAGCATAAAATCCATTAGGACACTGACACGGAGGGTACTAAATACACAGAATGGGAGTTCCAGAGGGAGAAAGGAGCAGAAGGATGGACGCCTTGAGTAAATGCTGGTCACTTACACCTCAAGTTTAATGAAAGATATATAAACCTACATACTCAATGTATCTTTGAGTTCTGTGCAGGATAAACGCAAAAAGACCTATTCCAAGGGACATTAGAGACAAACTTTCAAAGATAATCTTAAAAGCAGCTAGTGAAGGTCTCTCTAGCAGGCCCAAGCAATGCAGGCAGGTTTTGCCTTTTCCCCTTCCCTCTCTCTTGCTAAATCATTAGATTACATTCCTAAAGCTAGGCCCCAAGGTCTGTTTCCTTAATGGCCGCTGACTCAGTCCTGAGACTGAACACCAAGGCCTTCCAGTAAAAATTCATTTCTTGGCTACACTGGCTAACCTGTGCCTTCAGGACTCATTCACCCTAGCACAGACTTCCCTCTTTTCTCCTTAAAGCCCACTCCTGCAGAAACACCTGCTGCCTGCTGTCTGCTTTTGCCCATTTCAGAGGCAGCCCCTGTCCCCTACCCCCACTCCCTTGCCCCCCAGGGTAATAAATCTCTTTTGTGCTGAGAATTTGGTGTCTAAGTGGGTTCTGAGCAAACTCTGAGGGTTCCCTCTATATTGGCTCCATGACTGGGTTGGGGTGTCATTCTACAGGATCCCCAACTCAACTCAATGCTTGCACTTTCTGTACTATCCAGAGTCTGCTCATTTCATCCAACAGCAGGAAACTGGTAATTTTTCCCTTAATAGCCATTGCAAACATTCCCCCGGACACCAGATCATGGCTGTTGTATTCCAGCATCCCCATTCTGTCTTGTGAGGGTGGGGAGAACACAGTGCCACAGCCTTCAACAGGGACAGTGGATTCCCTCGGAAGCGCAGGTAGGCACGTTCCATTCGGTTTGGTGGCTGGAAGTTTTCCTTTCACTTTTGGTGGCCCCTCGGGCAGAATCCAGTGTCCATTCCTAACCATCTATAAACCCTCTTCTGGGGGTCCAGAGATCTCCTCTGACCCTTCGAGTCCCTCTCTTGGTGATGAAGCCTTGGGTGACAAGCCTTTCCTCGCAGAGGCCTCCTTATCTGCCTCACAAGATCCTAGGGGGATGCCCATGGCTCTCAACCTTGGCTCCCAGTCACCACCAACAAAGGGGATCCGCTTCTGTCCTGACTGACACACATCTGGGATGTCTCCTAAAGGCTCCAGCTCACACCCAAAATTACTGGTGTGTCTTAGCACCCAACATAGCCCTTATATCCCTAGATAGCAAACAAACAAAACAAAAACTTTCACAATTTTGTGGAGAGCTAAGGAGATACCCCTCCCCTCTTCCTTCCTGCCTCCTCTTTTATAGCCTCTCGGCTCATCTCTAAATCTAACTCTAATCTCTAATTAACTCTGGGACAACAGGTAGACAGAAGGACCTCCTACACCACCCCATCACAATCTACTCCCACCTCCCTCTCTCTCTCTCTCTCTCTCTCTCTCTCTCTCTCTCTCTCTCACCTACAAAAG
>LOJH01010766.1:11066-27119 GCA_001685095.1 Ellobius talpinus
CTCTCTCTCTCTCTCTCTCTCTCTCTCTCTCTCTCTCTCTCTCACCTACAAAAGACTCCAATCCCTTCCACTCTCTCAGATCCTATCCCTCCAAATTTCTCTTATCGAAAACTGATTGCTCACATTTCCTCCCCTCCACACTTATTCCTTTACCCCATTATTCCCCAGACCCTCTTCACTCCTGTCCAGAGACTCTTGAAGATCTCCTCCCAATCCCTCTTGTGGGATATGCAGTGGTCTAAGATAGTGCCATCATCAAGGTAACCTTCTTATCCCCACACACAATCAATCAGCAGGCAAAAACAGGCAAAATTAATAGCCCTTACCAGAGCCTTCCAAATTACACAGACACACACACACATCATTAACAGTGCATAAAGACACCAAACATGCTTTCCATGTCCTGCTAAATCACTCAGTCATCTGCTAAGAATGAGAATTTCTAAACACAAAAGGCAACTTAATTACGAACTCTTCATATATATCCATAACCTCAAGGCCTCTCTTTTGCCCTCTGAAATTGGTTTGGCTCATTGCACATCAGACCAACCCCTTGATGGTCAATAAAGGTGATAGTCGTGCTGTCATGGTAGCCTGTCAAAGTGCCCTTTCATCCCTTCATTTGAAGTGGGAAGACCTGTTCTAATCCAGATCTTTGAGATGAGAAGATAAACCTTTAATCCAGGTCTTTTGCAGTGGGAAGGCCCACCTCTAATCTGGACTATGCCTTCTGTTGAAAGCCTATGTAAAGGATGTGGAAGAAGGAAGGTTTTGTTCTTTGTCTGCTTGCTTTCATCTAACTAGCAAATCCATTCCTTCACTGGCATTAGAGCCTACTTAACTGGGACTCTGGCATATACTAAAGACCAGCTGAGACATCCAGCTTTGCAGACTGAACAACTACTGGATTCGTGGACCTTCCATTGGTATACAGACACTGTTGTATGGACTGGATCACAGCCTGTAATCCATTCTAATAAATCCCACTTCTATATATAGAATGGGATTCATTCTCTAAGTTCAGTTCCTCTAGAGAACCATGACTAATACGCTAACCATTATACCAGCTCCAGGTTCAGTGAGAGACTCTGTCTCAAAGGAAAAGGGGTTTTGAGGTTTCAGAAGTTCACACTAGGCCACAATGACCGTGGACTAACTCTTTAAAACTATGATGGAACCTCCAAAGAGTTGTGTTGGTTGTATCTCTTCACAGAAATAGAACAGTAACCAAGACACATACATACACAACATGCACACACACAGAGTAATGTGGAGAATCATAGAGAAAGGATGTAACATCAGTTTAAATCTCCATATATTTTTACAGGTGAGCTCACATGTTCACACAAACATGGACACACACACACACACAAGCATGTACCCATCTATATATTATACACACATGCACAAAGAACTAAATGAGGAAGTACAAGACTTCAAGGCTTTAAAGGGGATTATAGAAAAAATATATATGTCATATGGGTAATAAATATTCTCTTAAAAGAAAGAGAAGAGCTGAGGGTAGTGACTCACATTTATGATTCCAGCACTCTGGAAAGTCAAAGCAGGCTGATTGCATAGTGTGAAGAACATAGCTTAATAATTCATAGTAAGTTCCAAACCTGTCTAAACTCTTTCTCAGAAAAAAGGAAAAAGAAAGAAGGAAAGGAAGAAAGAGAGAAAGAGAGAGAAATAAAGGGAAAAAGGAAAGAAAGAAAAATAACAAAACAACCAACCAATACATTAAAAAGCATAAGCAGAAAAGAAAAGGCCTGATTCAGGATCACTACTCCAAATAAAATTTTAAAGCCTATAAATTAAAATAAAAATATCAGAAAACTTACAGGAAAGACAACATAAAAAAATACTGACAAATGGAAGGTGAATATGTGAAAAGATCCTTCATTTTCGAAGTGATGCAGAGGGCTGGAGAGATGGCCCAGCTAGGAGTACATACTGCTTGAGGTGCCTTGAATAAGAATGTCACCCAAAGGCTCATGTTTTGAATGCTTGGTTATTAGGGAGTGGCACTACTTGACAGGGATTAGGAGGTATGGCCTTGTTGGAGTAAGAAATATGTCACTTGGGGTGGGCTTTGGGGTCTCAGATGCTCAAGCGAGGTCCAGGGTTTCACGTTCTTCCTGCTGGCTGCCAATCCAGAAGTAGAACTCTCAATTACCTCTCCAGCACCATGTCTGCCTGCATGGCACCATGCTTCTCACCATGACAACAATGGACTAAGCCTCTGAAACTATATGCAGGCCCCAACTTACCGTTTTCCTTTATAAGAGTTGTCATGGTCACAGTGTCAGCAATAGAACACTGACTAAGACTCCTTTCAGAGGACTAGTGTTGAGTTCCCAGCACCATGTCAGATGGCCCAAAATTGCTTGTAAGTCTATCTCCAAGGGACTGATGTCTTCTTCTAGATCTGGAATATCTGTGCTCACTCATGCACAGACCTACACACAGACACACACAGATCTACACACAAACATGTACATACCTACACAGAGACAAGCAGAGACCTACACACAGACACACACAGATCTACACACAGACATGCACAGATCTACACACAGACATGTACATACCTACACACAGACACACACAGATCTACACACAGACATGCACAGATCTACACACAAATATGTACATACCTACACAGAGACAGAGACCTACACACAGACATGCACAAACCCACACACAGACATGCACATACCTACACACAAACATGCAGAGATCTATCACAGACATGCACAGACCTACACAAAGACATGCATATACCTACACAGAGATGTGCAGAGACCTAACAGAGACATACAGTGACCTATACACAGACATGCACAAACCTACATAATGACATGCATATATACACATAATTTAATAAATAATTTTAAAATAAATATGCTTTAAAAGACAGGGAGTGATACACCTTTAATTTCAGCACTAGGAGGTAGAGGCAGGAAGATGTCTGTGAGTTCAAGGTCAGCCTGACTGAGCTACATAACAAGTTCCAGGTCAGCCATAGCTACATGGTGAGACCCTGTCTTGGAGAAGAATAATAAAAGGAGGAGGAAAAATGGGAAGAAGAAGCAGGAGGGGGAAGAGGAGGCAGCAGGATGACATAAATCCATATTCCTAGGAACTGAGGCAAGAATAGAGAGATTGTCTAAAAAAAATTTTTTTAAAAGTCCAAGAAAATGTGTATTATATCGACCTGGGCACATGAGTCACATCCAAGCAGACTTTAAAGGTTCAAGTCTAAGGAGCGTCAGTGTTGGTAACATGCCTGCCCAAGAAAGTTCCCTGCCTGACTGAGTAGCAGGCACTGAGGAAGTACTTTGGAACACAAGTAGGATTGTTCTGGAAGGCAATTTGCACATAACCAAGTACCCCTTCTAGGGATAAATCTGTGAGACGTTCTTCAAGACTTAAACATCAGGAAACTTACACACAAGCATTTATAGCAACACTCCTCATCAAACTAAACCAGTCCAAATACTGGGACAATGAGAACATAAAGTGGAAGGCATCCTCAAAATGGAAGACTATGCAGGGATGAAAGTCCAGGAATTACAGCTGCAGTCATCAACACAAATTCTACCAGGAACTATAAGGCGAACAATACTGGCAAGTTGCTGGTATCTCTTTCACACAGTGTTCAAACATGAACAAAATGAAGCAATGGGACAGTACCTACTTTATTTAAACATATGCGATGCAATGTCAACATAAATTTACAAGTACATATATATATGTATCATATATATTTGTATACATATGTTTACTATATATGTTGTAACCTTAAGGAAATTGAATCCACAAACAAAACAAGATAGTGGTAACATTGGGGCACAGAGAGAGAATAGGGAGGTGATGTCTGAGCAGGAAGTCTTTCAAAGGCTTTTAAAAGTAGAGGGAATGCCAGATTTCTTAGCCCAACTCTAACAGTGATCATTTTACAGTTTGCAAATGCTATCCTCCATTATAAATATTCTAGAAAACTGCATTTCAAGTATTCACAATAAAATATACACTATTTTATTCATAATGAAAAGTAAAAACAATTGGAATGTCTAGATGGGACAAGAAGGTGACACCTGTTTGAGGAAGGCCACATTGTCACTGCACACAGAAGGCACTCCCACTAGAGGGGAGAAATGAGTTTCTCCCCTGGGCAATGTCGTAGTCAGGTTTAAAAGAGAAGCTGTGAGGGTGCCACCAACAGAACGGCTGGCATGATGGAACACCTGACCCTGCTGCTCTCTGAGACTGGCTTGTTATTAGAAAGACAGTGAGGACCGAAGAGAACTGTGTGGGACATTTTACTTGAGGGGCTTGAGGAAAGATGGGAGTAAGAAGACAGAAAGAACCCAAGCCTAGGAGGGTTAAGAAGTCAGAGTTGCTGAGAGCTTCATTCCCAGGGAAGTGGGTGTGATTGGAGCCCGCTGGCATGAGACAGACAGGAACAGCCTTCTGAACCTGAAGAGATGCAAAGGGTTTGAAACTTTTGGAACTGTAGCCATGAGAGATACAATAGGGAAGAAAACAGGGACAAATAAAAAGTGTGCCAAACAGTAAAGCAAGCTCAGCTGAGGCCGGATGGCAGAAATCCATAGCAGAGCCAGCTGGCACGATTCGTGACCTACTCCAGCAACCTTGGTCATCACTGAGCTGTTACCAAGGTTGAAAATATTATCATATCTGAAATACACAATTACACATGAATAACACATACACATGGTCCACCACAGGGCTAAATAACTTGTCAGAGTTTCCTTGAAACCTTAGATCACACAGAAGAGGCTTCGGGAAATCATCTTCCCAAGGGCAACAATGCTTTTACGAATGGTTTGACATTTCAACCTAGGTGGAGTGGAGTCTTCAGGTTCTGATTGGTCAGAATTTCCAAAAATATGTCAGGAAGATTAATAGGACAAATAGAAACACATACAGCAGGTGACACTCCTGAAGGAGGGGGTATTGGCCACTATCCCTCTCCTCTCTACCATGCACCTCTACTGCTTCCCTTCCTTTGCACTTTTGCAGGCCGAGGTGGCTCACTTGAGGGGTTGGCCAAGCCCTCACCATCGGTTGCCACATTTGGTTTATGCTATAGCCATTGCTCACCCATTTATCACTATACAACAGTAGCCTCCTTCAGATAAGACATCCACTGAACACCTGCCGCCTTGTATTGATTCTTTTCCTGCCATTATGACTTATCACTTGTCATGGTAGCTGTGTCTCCTTGTGATGGGTCCTACTACCTGACCCCCACTTTTCTATGAACCCATCGTCTCCACTGATATCAGGGCAGTCAGTCGTCTTATGGAATCGCCTGTTGTTGACTTCAGTCTATATGGAAGCTTCTAGCCCTGAGAAATCAAATTCCCTAATATTGCAGTGTTGTCACTTTGATCAGAAAGTTTTATAATATGATCAGAATCCTTCTGGCCCCAGAAAAAGAAACGGCATGTCTTCACTCTTGAAGCTGGACTGCACAATTTCTTCCAAACCAGCACTGGATGTGTTCTGAATAAAGTGTTTCCAAACTGAGGTAGCTCCTGTCGCATCCAGGCCATGCAGGATTTCACCCACACTCGGGGACACTTGTTGACTGCACTGCCTCATCCCTCTAGCTGCTTCTGCTTCATCTCTTTAGGATGCTCTTATACTGCAAATCTCTCCTCTTCCTCCTTCTCCCGTGTCCTTTCCAGTCTACTGCCTGCGTATCCCAGGAAATCCACTTCACTTTTCAGCTTTATATACTCAACTTGCTCCTCTAATCATGGACATTGTGAGCTGACTGTCATGTGTGCCCCCTGCCAGAAATTAGTGTGTTCATAAAGCAAAGATCCTCTAATAGGGAGAGAGAAACAGAAACGTGGCCGTCCCCAAAGAAGTTCACTCAAAATGGAGACAAACTCAACAATCTGAACAGCTGGAGAAAGTAGTCATTGTGCGAATGCCAGCATCCGCAGTGTGTGTGATTATTCAGATTTTCCTATCCGAACAAAGAAAGGGCAACAATACATTGCAAGGCATATGTTCTCTACAGGTAAGATGGGAAAGAGTCATCAATGAGGGTTATATGGTAAAACAAAGTTGTTTTGATTTTTAAGCCTCATTTCCAAGAATTTGCCAAATAATTTCTTCTTGTTGAACTCCCCCCTTTAACACGTGTGCTTAGATGCTAACAATGACTGACAGACACTGCAAAAGCTGACCAGCACACAGTTCAGCCCTGCCATATGCTCGCCGTCACTGCTCACAGTTTGTGAACCCTCATAAATTATTCTGCAGCTGACTAACCTCCTGGATCGTAAAGGGAATGAATACCTGTCTGTTTCTCAAATATTGTGTTCTATTTTTCCTTACTACTCAGAAGTCTGGATAGTAGAATAAGTGATTACCAGATAATTGAATGATTTAGGGCAAAATAATGGATGCGCCCACCCTCTAGAACCTATCACCAATATTTTCTACTTAAATGATGGCCCCATTGAGAAATTTTTCAAACCATATTCATCAGGTGCGATTTCAGAAGTACATTATCTCAACTGCCTAGCAGAGCTGTTAAAAAGGCTATCTGCTGTTGCTTAGAAACCCCTAAACTTTGAACGTTGGGTGTGTATGTGTTTATGTTTGGGTATGTGTGCAACATAGTGATGGCTAAAAATACACATTCTATCTAATCTTTGTCTTTAAAAGTAAATTTACTAATTTCTCTTTCAAGTGTGTTTAAGCACCCAACTCTCCCACTTGCTGCTTGCCCTCGTTTTTGAAACTCCATTTTTCGGGCACTAATGTAGATGAAAGGATGCTTTGGTAGAAGGGAAATCTTGGTCCCCAGGGTCTTAGGTTTTACTGCAGTATAAGCCCATGCACATTGCTTTTCTTTTGTACTTAAGAATATATCTTCAACTTTTCCAGTTCAAGTTAAATAACTAAGCTGATGTTGGTGCTTTTTATTTTGCTTTACTGGAGCTTCTTATTATTTTTTTCATATTTTTGTAAAATAACATTAAAGTCTTAGAAAATAAGATAAGAGATTCCCTAATATTGAAGTATCCTGGGTAAGGACTAAGGTTGGACACTGGCTATGCTATCTTTTCCCCCTCTGTTTTAGCTTAATGGTTAGTCTAAAACTCATTCAGGAAGTGAATTTTATTGGCCAGTCTCAGTTGTTACTAAATAATCATAATGTATTCTCATCTTTTAAAGGTGCCATATTTATATCAAAATATTATAAGACAAATCAGCCACCTTAAATAGTTATAACTATCAATTATTGCATAATTAAATAATTTGCTGCTTACACTTTAGCAAAACTTACTTCTCTTCAAATATTTTTCTGAGGATAAGACTTGAATCATGATACTGAAAAAAATTACTTGCAGCAAGTAATAGAAGTGAATCATGAAAATAGAATAAAAATGGTTTGCTGGCAAGGATATGTTCACTTCCCCTCTGACAGTACACTTCGGATAATTGAGAGAGTCCAACAAGACCTAACTGTGCTTTCCCATTAGCCTCTGGTCCTCTGAACTCTTAGGGAGTGGAGGATGGGGCAAGGCACACGTCCATGGATGCACCCACAAGAGTTTCTGTTCATCTGCGCAGAGGAGCCGTGGGCAGCTGGCACTCTTCCATGGGGAGCGTCAAACACCACTTGCCACATCGCGAGTTTCCTCCGGCAGCAGATGTCTGGTAGCTGCTGCTCAGGTCTCCAGCTCCACCAGGCCACCTGCACAACATATTTAATGTACTCGCTACAATTCTGTTGCTACTTATGAAAGATTTTTTTTTGCTTAATTTTCCTCTGAACTCTTGTATGGCCTGTGGAATTTTTGTGTGAAAGTCCTCAGATTGTAAAACTTAGTCCTCAGGTATTCCAAGGTAAAACCAAATCTTGTACGTTCGTTATCTTTTGCCAACTTCCCCAGGTGCTTCAGGAAAATACATCCTCTATCTGTACTGTTACAGTCAAATTCTATTTCTTAAAAAAATTAATTTTCACGAAGCATCTTTGCTAAACAACCAGACTGAAAAGTTAAACCACTAACTGTTCAATTGCTCACCTTCTGCATCCCTCTGACACTACCAAACTTGAAGAACATGCTTTTACCAAAACTTTAAGCTGTGGGTGCAATTCTCGCTGAGCATTATCGGGAAGCATCCTGACTCTTGCGGCTGCTAAACTGACACTTACAGTACCATTGTGTCTGTTTAGTTTAAAAATGGGGTTGATAATGATAATGCTCTTCCATAAGACGATCTTCTACTTTTTAATGGCCCCTGTAGTTTCCCCCACATAAATGACTAAATCCTTACAGAATCTCTGTCTTGATTAGCACTCCTGCTAGTAAAATTTCACATACTAAATCAGCACCAGCTGTAGCAAGCAAGAAAGAAAAAGGCAAGTGTAAATGTTCCATATGCCCCACCAAATTGGCATCTGTGTCAGTAACCCTTCTTTTTAACTATTGTGTACATACATTCTCTTAAGTGTTTTGTTCACAGAATACTGCTAACAAAACTCTCTCAGTTGCCATATCGATGAAAGAGCCTGCCCTTGGTGTTATTCAATGACAAACACAGAGTCTCCTTCTCCTGGCATGGTCATAGGCATAGCTGAACATTCTGTGTAAGCTTATTCGGCTTAGTGAACCCTTAGTTTTACATCCGTGCTCTGTAATGTCACACGGCCAGGTCTCACAAAGCTTCTTGACAGTTGTACTTAATGAGCAGCAATGTCACAGGATGTGCGAAGGACACCCGAAATGTGTTGTCCACCTAGCAACTTGGGAGACCAGACTCAAAACCACTAACTTAGAAGAGGAGGGGAAACACTTGTGATCCTTTTCATGTGTCCACCCAAGATTGCTTAAGTTGTGCCATGTCTCTCTATGGCTATATACGTAGATAGAGCTGTATCAGAAACATCCAGAAAGATATGCCTAGGGTGTTGTCTAGTGCGTCTTGAGTGGTTGAGCACTCAGATTTTATTAATCTTCTGAAAAGCAGTAGATGTGGCCTACAGAAAAAGATTCAACTAATCAGTATAATCCTGCAACCAGCCACCAGAAAGCTACTGTGGCGGTTTGAATGAGAATGTCCCCTATAAGTGCCTCTATGTCAACACTTGGTCCTCAACTGGCGGCACTGTTTAGGGCGGTTTAGGAGGTGTGATCTTGTTGAAGTACGCCACCGGAGGTGGGTTTTGAGAGTTTAAATCCTCACACCACTTCCGGTTTACTCTCTCTGCTTGGTACTTGCAGTTCAAGATATGAAGGCTCAGCATTCCACTCCAGTGGCCATGCCTCTGATTGAAGCCACGCCCTCCTGTCATGATAGACTGTTTTCCTTTGGGAACAATGGTAAACTCAAATAAACTTTCTTCTGTAAGTTGTCTTGGTCATGGTGCTTTAGCAAGGCAACAGAAAAGTAACTAATTCAGCTACAGAGGAGAGTCTACAGATAAATGGCATACCTACAAGGAGCATTAACAGACAGATGTCTCACAGGTTAGGAGTGTGGGGTATGGGGGTTCTGACGGGGTGTGTGTGTGTGTGTGTGTGTGTGTGTGTTTTCTTTTCATTGAAACACTATTAGCTTGGAGAAGGCCAGTGAAGACAGAAAACTGAGGACACCATTTTTCCTAGTGACTGATTCTCCCTCTGCTATTCCTTGGGTCTATAACACTCTTATTTACTTACTCTTCTGCCTTCCTTAAATCTGACAGCTCCATGTATGGTTATCTGTGTGGACCTCTGTCCACCTGCTATAATATTAGAGTTGAGTAGATACCAAATAGATGTTTACCCACCTCAAAGGCCGAAAAGTTTTGTTAGAAAGGTAAATGAACTAGTTGGTGAGCAATTTACCAACTCAACGAAAGAAGAGGGAGAAGGGATGAAAATTTCCTTGGCTCCCCTGACAGTTTCCTACTGTAAAAATATAATTTTCTTAAACGGAATTCTAGAGCTAGTGAGATTGAAATTTAAATCCAATAGTGAAAGTTAAATCCAATAATTTTTTTATCTAAGAATAAAAAAAGATGATAGTTTGATGACAGGTTTAAAAACGTTTGGGTGGTAAGACACAATTTATTTAACTCTGTAGTGAGTGGTTGTAAGAACATGTGGGAAAAACATAATTGTATTACATTTTTAAAACAATTCTTTTTAAGAATTATTCTTTTCCCTGTGTGTTCAGTTTAAGACATGTATTCATTGTGCACAATGTAAGGTTTCAAAAAATCACTTTCATACAAGTAGACACGTGCTTTCCCCCCATATTCACACCACTCCTCTTCATCCCCCCATATTCACAACATACTCCTCCTCCTCTTCATCCCCCCATATTCACACCATACTCCTTCTCCTCTTCATCCCCCCATATTCACACCATACTCCTCCTCCTCTTTATCCCCCCATATTCACACCGTACTCCTCCTCTTTATCCCCCCATATTCACACTATACTCCTCCTCCTCTTTATCCCCCCATATTCACACCATACTCCTCCTCCTCTTTATCCCCCATATTCACACCATATTCCTCCTCCTCTTCATCCCCCAATATTCACACCATCCTCCTCCTCCTCTTCATCCCTCCATATTCACACCATACTCCTCCTTCTCATTACTCCCATATTCACATCATACTCTCCCTACTCATCATTTTCCTTATTCACACCATACTTCTCATCATTCCCCCATATTCTTAACACACTCCTTCTTCTTGTCACCCCCATATTCACACCATACTCCTCCTTCTCATCATCCCCCCATATTCACACCACCCTCCTTCTTGTCACCCCCATATTCACACCACGCTCCTCCTTTTCATCATGCCCCCATTATTCCCATTCAATCCCCAATCTCACCCCTACTTTTACATCATGTATATGGTTTCATGTATCTATAGAAAGTCTAGAACACACAAATAAGAGAAAATGTGAGATATTTGTTCTTCTTAGTGTGACCTACTTCCCCTAATATATGATGACATATTCATTTTCCTCCATGGCCAAATAAAAATCCCCATGAATATGGCTTAAAATTCTCACTGAGCAAGCATGGGGACTTGAATTCAGATCCCAACATCCATGTGGAAAAGCCAGCATGACATTGTGTGTCTATAATCCCAGCACTGGGAAGGCAGGGTAGGAGGATCATCCAGTTCTAAGTTGAGAGATAGACTGTATCTTAAAAAATGAAGAAAAAACCCCAAAACAACAACAAAAAAAGCCTTTAATGAAAAGATCATAGAAGACATGAACTATTAACCCCTGGCCTCCACAAGCATGGCACCATGCACACATTACACCACCATGCACACACACACACACACACACACACACAATTCCATTGTGAACACTTGCATATTTTCTTTATCTGTTCATCTGTTGATAAACACATAGGCTGATCCTGTCAGTTGACCATTGTGAAGAGTGCTAAATGAACATGGATGTAACTTAGAGTCATCTGGGTTCACAAGATAATCCTTGAAATAAGAAAATTCATTCCATTAAAAATCAGTGCCTTCCCTTGGGAGGCCGTAGCCTCTCTCCAGAGCTGTGAACAGTGAAGCAAGCTGCTGAGGCAGGAATCCCTGCACTGAGGCGTTTATAGGAGTTGATGCAGGGCTCATACACATGGAATTCAATGACCCTAGAATGACATTACAGCTGCTCAGTGAATGTAATGACCCTGCTTTTAAAATACTTAGTCATAATTGGTAATAGTCATGACAAAAATGTGTATTTCTACACTTCTATATTCTCATTAGGGTAAGTACACACATTTTTAATATATTCCCCAAAAGTTATCATAACAGGGATTAAAAAAATATGTTCTTTTATTTTTTGTTTTTGTTTATTTGAGAAAGGGACTCATTATATAGCTCTGGCTGCCCTGGAACTTACTATGTAGACAAGGTTAGCCTCTAGAGATCTATTGGCCTCTGCCTCCCAAGGCTGGGATTAAAGGCTTGCACCACTACGACTGGCTGGTATATGTATCTTAAAGCCACTCCTGATTAAAATTTTGTCTTTCATTTTTGAATAACTGGCATCTTAGTTGGTTGGCTGTCTACTTAGTTAGCAGTCCCTCCTCTTAGTTCTGTAAAATGTTTATTTTAATATGGTTGTGTACATGAAGAATTATATAGTGATGTGAATTTTCTTCAAATGACAGGCAAAAGCGAAAATGAAGCAAAAATCAATCAATCAATAAGACTTTCCAAAAACGTTGGTACACAGTCCTTCTATACTTCAAAGCGTGGAGTCACCAGCACCCAAAGAGAGCAATAGTGGTACAAGCTAAGGTGACCCACAAGTGGCACTCTGTCTGGCCTTTTTCTGCACCATGCTAGCTTTATCACCAACTTCACTTTCTGTTGTAAGGACCTGTGAGCATGATAAGATGCAAGTAACTATAATCTAAAAGGAATCAAACAATTGACAGTATAATAATAGCAGGCTATTCTATTCAATAACTACAAGGAGTTCAGAGAAGACAGTAAAGTTTCTGGAAGATAAGCAAGGCATGTTTACATTTTACTCAGAGCATTGGCTTTTAGAGTCTAAGTATCCAAGGTCTTCACATAGACTAGTGCCATCCATGTATATGGACACTGGTGGTACCAGTTTTCCTGGGTATTCGTAATTGCAGAGGTTATTCACCAACAGCTACCTTATTCTCTAGAGAGGCTTGGTGGGATACTTCGTAGGTGGTAGCTGGTTCCAAAAAGGCCACAGCCAGGTCACATACTATTTAAAGCACGATTTTATTTAAGACAACTTTCAAGCGTCTCTTTCCCCTTTGCCGTCTATGATTGCCCCATTTCAGCTTGCCATAGAACAGCTGTTTCGATATCCAGCATTTATCTGTTCTCCGCATGCATCCAGCCCAGAGGGATTGTTAAGCAGATCATTGTTTTAATTCTGGCTCTATTCCAGGTCCCCATTATTAGTGATCCTGTCTTAACATTTACTGTTCAGTTTGGCTCACAGGTGATGTTGATTAAATTGGATATGCCATATGGGGTGGGTTTTCATCTGGTAGGCACATTCAAGGCTGAGCACACCTACTGCTACGTTTTGGTCTGAAGCTTTTCTCATATTTGATGGCATTCTGGATGTGGTTTTCTGCCACCTGGGTTTCAGGCTTCCTCATTTAGCAGTTGTTTGAAACCAGGCAATCTACTTCTTATGTGTTGTCTTGTTTTCTAAGGATAAAAAGAGAATATTCATCAGTTCAATCTTTCATTTGGTTCCTTGTTCATTTTTAACTATTTTTGAGGCAGATATGGAGAAATCCAATATAAATATGGGATGGGAGCAGAGAAGACAGAGACACAGAAAGTTAGCAATGCATCGTCACACTCTGTGCACTGCCTGCCTCTGCAACAGAAAGAACTTGGCTTCCCAAGGAAAGAACAAAATCACTTCTTAGCTCACTGACCTGAGCTAAGAAGACAGCTTCAGCTCTGAACTTTTCTTTCAGTCATTTAGACAACAAAATATCCATATAGGCTGGGTGTGATGGTACTAGAGAAGCAGAGGCAGGCAGATCTCTGTGGGTTTGAGGCCAGCCAGGGCTACATAGGGAAACCATGTCTCAATACATGCATTAATTAAATAACCAGACACCCACATAAAGTTAACACGCAGCAATTTTGCTCCCATCGGGCAGAGGACCAGCAAACATGTCCAGTTCATTTGTCTTCTGTTTGTCAATTTCAACATGCAAGACAGACTTGGACATGCATGTACATACCACATGGGTTGTTTTGAGACCCAGTGCCATGATGTGTAAGCAAACATCCTTTAACAAGGTGGAGAAGGTGCTTTTTAAATGTGTTTAAATGTGAATGGTGCTACCTACCCTGTGTGCTACCGTGCTGTGACAGGGCTGTGAAAATGTGACAATGTTGGAAATGAAAGCACCAATAACTGTGAGAGCAGCCGCAGCCAACAGCTAATTTGGCTCTTACAATGGGCTAGGCATGATTCTAAGTGTTTTACGTGTATTTGTTCATTTAATCCTCAAAGCAACCAATCTTCGAGGTTCTGGAGGTGAGCCTTGTGTGAGGGCTGAGAGTTGACCTATAAAATGTCAATTGCAAGTGATTCATCTTGTTATTACTTGCTCGGCTTACACATGAGTAAATGAAATGCAGAGAGATTAAGTGACTTATTCAAGGTCACAGAGTTTGTTAAAGGTTATTAGTTTTGTAATTATTTATAAATATTCCTAATTTTGTGGGGTGCTCATGTTACAAGAATAAAAATGCAGTTGTCTAACTTAGAGAGAAAAATAACTTCTTAGAAGAATGTGGAAGTGCCAGCAGAATGAAGGAAGCTAAATAACAGATTATTTCCAGGACCCTACTGGTTCCCATAGCATCAAGAGCATCAAGAGCTGACCAGTCACCTGAATGGCACATGAATCTTCTGACTAGTTCCCCAGCCTCTGCCTTTTCCCTTTCTTGGGCTATATTCAACATGATGGACATATGGTTGGTGCCAAAATATAGGTCAACACCACCCCTCCTAGCCATTTCTGTGGCTCCAGTTCACTCCGAAGCAAAGTCAACACCATCACACTGATCTCCCAGCGCTATGAAATCTGACTCCAGGTCTGAGCTTCTGCCTCAACCTCCATCTGTCCTTTCCCTCCTTCTCTTGGCTCCAGTCTCCTGTCCCATGAGCATCTAGAGCACAATCCCAAGCTAGGTTGCTGTATCTACAGATCTTCTCCCAGACTTCCGCTGGGTTCCCTTCTCTCTCTCAATGCCCTATCTTTTTCCATATATCATCTTTTCTGAGGAGCCTTTTCAGACATACTTAAAACTTCCATCCTGGGGCTGAAGAGATGGCTTAGTGGTCAAGAGCACAGGTTGCTCTTCCACAGCACCTGGGTTCAACTCCCAGCACCCACATGGTGGATCACAACCATTTGTAATTCCACTCCCCATGAATCTATGTCCTCTTCTTGCCTTCAAGGGCACTGGATGCACATGCCACACAAACATGCATGCAGGGGACACCCATACATATAAATCAAAATTATTTTTAAAAAAGTCTTCTGTCCTATGTCACTGTAAACCTATATCTCTGATCTCTTTTGCATTTATCATTGATTTACATACTGACTTGCAATAATTATTGGACAGATTCTATGAAATATTATTAGAAAGGAGATGGTACATTTTTACTCAGTATTTAGCACATAAGAATGTGTGTTGCATGAATGAATGAGTAGATATCGAAAAGTAAAGCAAGTAGAAAAAAATCTCCAACTATCCCAGTTTAACTGTATTTCAGTCATAGGTGTAGCTCTTCTCCCATTGCCATCACCAACAGACTGAGGAAGGTGCTCCGAGTCACCGAAAACAAAGGACCAACAACCAACATTACTGCTTCTGTTCCCAGAATAAAGGGGAATGGATTCATAGGAAGTAGAGATCAGTGACTTTACCATATCAGCACACACGGATCTTGACAATCTCCACTTTTTACTGTGTAATACATCATCTCATGTTCTCCAGAAACCTGTATATTACCATGGAAATTAGGAAACAAAATCAAAGCGCAGACTCATTGTTTCAATTTTCATTCGGCTGTCTTTCTATAAACATAACTTTAAATATTCATCGCACAGTGCTTGAAGAACCTATGAACATTACACAGAAGTTTTTAATTCTTGTATTAGCTTTCTTGTAACCAAAGAAAAAAGTCCCTGATACTTCTCCATTCCATTCACAATAATTTTATCATGTTGTTCCTGCTAATGAAAAGATAACTTGAAGAAACTGGGAGATACAAAAGTGTGCAATGCACCTGACCAAACTGCCTCCTTGCTTCTGTACAATGCTACAGACTGAGTCTTCTCTTATCAGGGCAGATGAGTATTCCACCACATTTCAAACCATAAATGTCATTACAGCATCATATCACTTTATACCGTTATGTCACTGTTGCAGGAGCTCCTTTCGCTCCTTCAGCCAATAGCCGCTAAGATACCAGCCCATTGGGG